>VMBQ01004123.1:53828-69382 GCA_007657795.1 Dreissena rostriformis | reverse complement strand
GGCTTTAACGTATTTACATCCTCATTTCAGATGAGGTTGTTTGGATTTGTTTTGTCTGCGCCAAAAGTTTTCCTGATCAGTCGGAATTAATGGTTCACCAAGAGGCATGTGAGGAAGAGTCCGACATTGTCCTTGATGCACCTTTACCTGACCTGCCAGCCTTGTGTTCTGCCAAGGTATCGACCGGTTCTGCTGAGCGTTCAAATAATAGACAGAGAGAACCGCCAAATCTTAAACAGTCTCCACAGCCTGTGCCAACATTACTAAGGAAAGTTGGCTCCAGTCTAAAGTCATTGCCTTTAGGATTGCCTCAAAAATCTCCATTAGTTCGTAGGCAGCCTACAAGGAGGATTGTTGATGTGTATGTGCCCCCGATGAGGGATGTGTACTTTGAATGTTTGGGACTTCTGCAGACGCCCAAATTGGAAGAAATCAATAAATCGCCTAGAAAGGGTGTAACAGAAGACGACTGTTCTATCATTGACTTGACGGCAGAAGATGATTCAGACAAACTTACCGTACCAATAACGCCGCGATCTCGATCTCTGATGTCACAGATGAGTTTGGATGGAAGTGCTAGGAAAAGACAACTCAGTTTTTCGCAGTCTGTTATTTCCCCGCCGAGAGTTAAAAAACGTAAACGAGATGATACAAGCCAGTCGTCTGATGAGAGTGATTCGGAGGATGATAGACAAACTGTTCGTAAAGCACCTTCAAAGTCGGCTATTCTTGGAATACCTCTTACATCACCGTTGGGCCAAAGGCTTAAAAAGCACTGGACATTTGACTGCAAAGTGCTCGTAGTGAACGACCCAGAAGAGTATTGTAAAACAAACGAGTTTGATCTCCAGATGCGGGAATGGCTGGGGAAGAATTACATGGTCGAGAAGCTGAGAAATCGACCCCCACCACCCTGTACATTCAAATTCACAAAGAAATACTTGAATAAATGGTCCCACTCGTACAAGTTCAATAAGGCTGATGAGCGTGAGTTCAACAAGATTTTGGCAACTGGCCTTGAGCGATTTAGTAGACTAAGTCTGAAGAACATGACTCCGTGTACGGTTGTTCTGGCCAGATTGACCAAAAATGAGATCAAATTCTGGGTAAACCCGAGAATCCGGCGAAACGGGTCTCAGATTCTGACAAAACCAAAACCAAACCCCAGGATGACCTCAGTGGCACAGTTGGTTCGGTATGGAATGAACAGTGTGTCGATGTTTAGACATCAGATGTACCCCAGAGGCATGCCTACCCCACAACTCCTTGTTCGTTCTGTCCCAATGAACGGACAACCCGTGCGCCTGCAGGTGTTGCAGTTGCAGAATTCTAGCCAGTTCTTTCCCCTGCATAATATGAATTTGTCACAACCGGTGGTGCAAACACATGCCCAAAAACGAAAGCAGGTTTTCAGCAATGTTCGACGGGATGACATGGTGATTTGTTTGTCATCAGATGAGGAAGACAAAGAAGTTGCAACGAAACCTGTAGAGCCAGCTTGTGCAGCGTGCAGAACTTCGAGAATGTCGTGTGACGTTCACAGACGAAGGAAAATTGGACCAGCCAGTTATATGGCCTTGTGCAATGAACAAAAGAAAGCGATTGCAAAGAACATTGTGAAGTCAGATTCGCCCTCAGTTATCTTACCTGCCCTGCAGGTAAAAGCTAGTGATGAGACAATTGTCGCTGGGGCAGTCAATCTGGCCCAATCTGTCCTATCTGCCCCGCACGTAAAAGCCAGTGATGAGATAATTGTAGCTGGTGCGGTCAATCTGGCCCAAGTTATCAAAACTGCCCCGCACGTAAAAGCCAGTGATGAGACAATTGTTGCTGGGGCAGACAATCCGGACCACCTGACAGCTCAAGACGGCACTTCTCACAATCCAACTGTAACCACGGCAACTTCTGTTGTTGACAATCAGCTGAAAACCTCAGAAAGTCTAGAGATGGAAGTTGCGGACGAGAGTGATAAGGCTTCTGAAGATAAAACTGCCAGCGACGAAGATATGGACTTTGAAGTTATTTGCATTGACTCAGATGAAGAGGATTAAACAATTTCAGTTGACAATTATTGTATCAGATTGACTTGATATCATTATTAATTTATTAACGATAGCATTTGGCTATTCAAAAATTACATCACTACAGAACCATTATGTAATAATCTTGAGAAAAGTAGTGTGCTTAGTTAGACATAGGAATGATAAAGCATTCTCCAACCTGTTTTAACCCTTTTAGCGCTTGAACCGGATTTTGAAGGCCTTTGCAAACAGTTTGGATCCAGATGAGACGCCACAGAACGTGGCGTCTCATCAGGATCCAAACTGTTTGCTATTCTGATAGTATTATTTGAAAAAAATCAAAGAAAATGCTAATTTGAGAAATGCAGCAGACAACATTTTAGCAGACGACAAATTTCCCAGCATGCAAAGGGTTAAGGTATTTCTAGTAATCATTTGACCCTAATCCAAATGTATTTTAATACTATACACAATTTCATGTTGCTTTTGTCTTATCTCTTAAACCTGTGAAATAATTCCAAAATTAACAGGGTGACATTGTGAAATGCTATAACTTAATAGTAATTACAATCTAAATTTTCGATGTATCTAGAACATATACATGTAGTTAGTTTGAAAATAAATGCGCTCAAGTCTATATAAATTTATTCTTATTGCAAACAAATTAAATTGGTTATTTATTGAGTTACTTAATTGTGATTAGATAATAATTGAAAATTTATTTAATATATGAATATAACAATTAAAATAATTGGCAATTTGAAGGTAACGCAAACCAGGTTGCCTCTGTTTTCTTTTTTAAGAAACGCTGAACTGTGAATAGCATCTGACAATAGAATAAACACTGTGTATTAACACCCTTGCAAACAATGACTGATACACGAAAGTCGCATGAACCTAACCAAATATATGTGAATTTTCTCTTGTACATTTTTCTTTGCATTAAAATCGAATTATTTGAATTGAAATTTTGCATTTGAATATTCAGTCGATTTTCGAATATTCCAATATTTGTTCCAATTGTTTTCTTTCAAATATTATTAGCAATTATATTGATTCATTATTTGTTTTCCAACTCCGGTTGTCAAACATCAACAACCCAAGGTTGATGGATTAACTTACACACATAGTACAAATCCCAGTCAAAGCTTCGTTTTTGTTGAGCTGTACTAAGTACCTTTGGCAATCAAATGGCTGAACATTAGGAACAGATTGTAATTATTCACATGTATTCATTTTACTGTATTATTTCTAAGCATCATGTCAATCTGAAAACAATGTTGCTACATTTATAAATGCAGTATTTGCAAATTTAAACTCCTAGTCTGAGTCAGTGTTAGATGGTTTTAGCCTTTGAAAGCCCAATTCATTAATACACGTGGTTATAAACGACCTCCTAAACAAGGGCATATTCTTTCTGGAAATGTACCTCCGCCAAATTGTAATTATCATTTTTCTATTAACAACACAGACCTACACGTATATATACAGGTACTCAGAAATATGCCTCCCATATTGTGTAAAAATGTGTTAATGACTAATAGACAATTCTGATTTTCTGAATGTGAAGTGAGTCGTTTTTTTAAATGATGGGTTGTTTTGTACCCTCAATTCATTGGCTAGTGGGACATTTTTTAAGGCGGGTATATTGTTTGAATGAGTCACTTTTGCAAACCATGATTTTGTATGTTCATAAACATTGTGCCTAATCGTGCATGTATTTTATAATTTCTGATATTTTGTTAATGACAACATCTGTCAATTTTCACTATATTTTTTATTTTTATGCCCCCGAAGGTGGGCATATAGTGATCGCACTGTCCTTCTGTCTGTCCTTCTTTCCGTCACATTTTGCGTTTAGGTTTCGAAAAATGTGGGAAAAGGGGGCATATGTCATCCTATGGTGACAAGCCTTGTTTAGATTATCAGATAATTCTTTTGCAGTTTGAATACTAGAATTGGGCATTTTCCTAAGTATACCTTAAACGTATTGAGAACTGGGCATTTTTTTAGTATAACTAAAATAAAGTGAATTATAAGTTATATTCGTTTTGTCATATCAATGGCTCATACAGGTGTATACTTTAAAATACAAGATTATCTTTTTTATAAATATTTAGATCTTTTAAATTCACTCTTTTGTTTGGCCTTCTGTACCTATTGTCCGGTCTAGTTCTCACCAACTTCTGACTGGAATTCAACAAAACTTTGTTGAAAGCCTCTTTACCAGGTGTATGTGTGTAATTGTCGATACCACCAGCAAGTTCGACTTCAATTTCAGGAATAAGTATGTGATTTATTAATTAAATTAATTCATGTTTAAACTATTTTCGGCAAAGTGCTGACCAGAGTTTATTGGAATTCTGATGGCAATTCTGTCGAAGCCCTGTTTAATATTATTTATCCAGGTAAACGAAAAGTGCAGGTGGAATTTCATTGAGGGCTGCAACCATGATAGGTTCATGTGTACATGTTTTTGCAAATTTGTTTATGATTCTGGATTAACTGTAATGTTTTAAGCATTACAAACAAATATTTGTCAGGAGAAACTATTAATTATTTTTCGTTGTTTTCTACGAAAATCTTTTGCCAAAAGACATGTATGACATTTGTTTTGACACCTTTTCACATGCAATATTCATTAATATTAAATGCAAATCATATATAGTGATGAGATATTTAAACTATTTATTGACACACATCCAATTTGATTTGTAATGAGGAACAGGAAATTCCTTGGATATTTTTGGTAAGTACTTAAGACGGGTTGTTGTTCTATTCAATTTGCATAAAACATATGTTCTCCACGTTATTAAATTTTTGTTTATTTTGCCAAAAGTTTCTTCAACGTTTTGTTTTTCTTTTTTTAAAGTGATTTAAATGTCAATAGTTGTGAAAATTTGTTTTGCTTTCTGAGAAATCATGTGAAATGGTCCGTTTATGTTGCAACAAAGATAAATACATAAACAAAGATCTATAAGTTAACAGATCTTAAGTTGCAGTAAACTGAGAATCTGCGTTCTTTTTTTGCAGTTCATATGTCATGTGATTGGTATTTATCATATCCGGTGTTTTGTAATACATTAATTTGAAGTTATATCTGATGATTAGTAGTATCGGTCGGTTATTGTTGAATTTTATTTTCAGTTTATCTTTTGTATGATATTGTGTGAGAGAGCTCACGTGCTTTTGATAGAATTAAGTATTGTTAATTTAAATGCGATTAAATATGCTGATTCATATTTATATTTTTTTGAAAAATATTGTGTTGTATTGCTGAAGTAAACACTGTACAGTTTAAAAAAAGAATATATGAGCGAATAAATCGTGAATTTCAATGGAGTTTAGGTTTATCAGTAAACTGTGCTTCTGAAAGTCGNGTAATATATATATATATATATATATATACTTTTCCTAATGGCAAGGGATATGTTTATAAACGTTTCCCCTGCCATTAGGAAAAGTGATTTAAGCAAGACAGTGTAAGTGTTCATATCAGAGTTTTATCACAATCTTAGGCATTTTCGTCACTGCTACTTGGCGTAGCCCTGTTAGGCCATCTAGGCCCTGAGCACTTATGTCCATAGCTATGCCTCCTTCCATCCTTTCACTACAGTTGGGTTCGGGTCGAAGCTAGTTACAGAAGGACCATCCAGCTTGATTTTCATTGGTGGAGAAGGTGCACATGTCTTGGTTTACAGTTGTTCGATTCTGTCTTTTCGCCAAGTTCATATTGCTGAAACAACGATCAATCTCTGCCGTTGTAGTCGAAATGATATGTTCAACATCTTGGTTTCTGAGTGGACTTTCATATGCACATATGAGGCTTCCATTAGTATTTGACCTATATATATATCATCTGCGGCATTCAACAGTGGACTGTAAATCTGCACTTGCTTTTCAATCTCTTCTAGACCAAACAGTGTCAATTCGTAAGGTTGTGTTTCCTTGTTTGGCCACTAGTGGACGTCGAATATAGCAAACAAGCAGTGGGGTTCACCAGCAAGGTCCTGTTTAAACCACTTAGTTAAAAAAAACTCAATGTCAGAGTGCAGCTTGTCTTTGTCTTCGTTTACTGGTGTGTCATTTGCTGCTGTTCTTCTTTTTCTCTGTGTGATCTCAACTCCCTTGCAAAGATTATCTGTTGTCTGAGTAATTAACTTTCTTAGTGCTTTCCCTATCCTGAGTTTCATCTTAGTGACCTTTGCCTTTGACTCACTTACTCGCTTCCCCACTTCTGATATGAGTGTTTTCCTCTGTTGGAACATAACAAAAACTTCTGACAGAAGATTGGTCCAGTCAACGAGAAAATGAAGAAACATTTGCAATCTCTCTGTTTTCATCTCTTTGATATAGCACCTGGCCTGGTTGACATTGTCACCATTTCCAGTTGTAATTTGTCCAGGTGCATACGAGTTATTTCATTATTCTCATGCGACGCTTTCAATGCTTTATTTTGGCTTGCCTCCCATCTTACAGTTTGAAAACTCCCGTAACGTTTCAGTTCTCGATCCATGGAATCTGCTATTTCACAAAGTATTATTTTACGTGTTCGGTAATAGTAATACAGATGAAATATTACTTTCAGCACTACTTCACAGTCATTAAAGTAATGAATATCCTTATGTGAGTATAAGTTTATGTGCAATACAATGGACAAATACGTTTTACTAATTACAGTTTCCATCTTTACCCACGAGTTCATTTACTGCATCTTTTAGCAGACGCACTTCACCACCTTTCTTCCCCAGATTGACTGCTGCCCCCATCACTATTAATGAAAACTAATTTATGCTTCAAAACTCTTGCTGATACCCCCTATAGCCTGCAAATCTGACAAAACAACCATCTTTCAAACCAGCAGCATTCCCATTTACAAGATTCACTGACCCTGAACCCTGAATTGTCTGCAACCCGCGTTTACAAGGCACCTTTCCATACGAAGTAAAAAAACTACCGGTAGTCAATATATTGTTCTATTATTATTTTGATTACACACAAATGCGAATTACAGCTAAAGACAAAGTATATGTATAAAAATTCAATAGACAAACCTGTTTTAGAATCAGCCATGTCTCGTGTACACAATTATTCCTGTGTTTCCATAGTTATACATCTAAGAGCAACACAATTGCCGGTTTCTCTGAAGACGGATTTGACCATATCAAACTTGTACAATCTCTTCGAACAACGGCAGTCGCAGGGTTCATAAAATCATTACAACAACCAACGAAGCAGTCCAAAAGTACAAAATCATATTTTCCATATCAAGTAACCAAGTGGTTACTTAATGTGATTGATTTTAATGTTGTTCCAGTACATTCCGCACGCGTCACAGAGCGGTGCCAGGCAACACTGGAGGCAGATGGTCCAGTATTTTTGGAAGGGCGCGCACTGAATTGCACACAGGCGGAGACAAGGGGTGTCGTACCAGACCTGCCTAAACACTTCGAACGCAAACACGATTCCCCAATAAAGGGCGATAAAGCAGCCGCAGAAGAGGGTGATGAGCTTGTACCAGAATCCCTGGCAACCGCTGAAGCACGTGTAGGCGAGGCTCCAGACGCAGTCGATGGAGTGGACGCCGTCAGGCTCAGCGAAGACATCCTCGAAGGAGGACTGCGTGAAACGAAAGATATATATCAGAGTTCATATGATTTGTTAGATTATATAACGGACTGTATTGTACTGTTATTGAGTATTGGTATCGGACAATATATGTATCGATAGGAGAAATTCCGTTATTTTAATGTATTTTAAAATCGACGTGCTTTATATACTATAAAATTAACAATACAAATCAAACACAGTATCTAAAATAAACGTCAAAATATTACAGATTGCATGGAGGGTATATCCATTACATTATTTTTTTCATTTTATGATTGCCTGATTTCTACATTGGTCGAAAACTTTAAAATGGAAAGCGCCCTCAACGTCANAAAAAAAAAAAAAAAAAAAAAAAAAAAAAAAAAAAAAAAAAAAAAACTATTAAATAAATGTAGAAACTGTCAAAAGTACCTTTAGATGGTTGTTGATGTTGTTGGGGTCTCGGTTGCTCATATCGAGGTTCGCCATGACTGCTTGGGAGAAAATTCCAACTCACAATCGCGTTCAAAATTCTAAATGACGACAAACCTAAGACGATTCTTTGTTTTATACTTAATATACATACAACATGGTTGATGGGTTATTCATTATTTTGTCAATTAACGGTGACTGTAATGAGCCGATGGATTTGATAAAAAAAACGTATCCTCTTTTGAATTGGTCAAACAGAGAAGACATAAACAATGCGGAATAAAAGAGTCGTGGGTTAGGATATCAGACTAACATCTCGAATATTGGCATTGAATAGATAATTGTTAAATTAAAAAATATTTGATATTTATTTTGAAAACCGCGCATCGATGTGCTGGCTCATCAATTTTGCATTACCAAAGTGCTTGTTGTTTAGTATATGACCCGCGTTGTGCGAAAATGGGCCAACGAACACAACCGAGCAGTGTAGCTCCAGAAATTCCTCTGCATCCGTATATTCTGATAAGGATTCATAAAGTTTGATAATGAGACCATGAAACCTTGCGTGTCTTTATAGCGGACAGCGTAGCTCCTCACCAGACTAGGCCGATTTGGAGTTGCGCTGGCCGCATATGTGTCGTGTTCTGAGAAAACTGGGCATAATGCATGTGCGTAACGTGTCGTCCCAGATTAGTCTGTGCAGTCCGCACAGGCTTATCAGGGACGACACTTTCCGCTTTTATGACATTTTTCGTTTAAATGAAGTCTCTTGTTAGCAAAAATCCAATTTAGGCGGAAAGTGTCGTCCCTGCTTAGCCTGTGCGGACTGCACAGGCTAATCTAGGACGACATTTTACGCACATGCATTATGCCCAGTTTTCTCATAACGCGACACATATAACATAATTCCCATTTTGGCTAGACGCGGCTCATTAAGTATATATATGTTTAATTTATTATTTGTTATATTACTTTATTTAGATATTGACAGTTTAAGTGATTTAGTTACACATGTACTATATCAATTGCATCATAATTATTATTCATGATTTGGTCTATGCTAACAATTCATATATGTTATATGTAAAATATTAAATGGTAGATTTCTGTTCTTATTTGAAATCAAATGTTCATGTAATGGATAAGTCTCGATAAAAAGTCAATGATAATGAACTCAAACTTTGTCATGCAAACACTATATTAACATAAAGGAATTCTTTTCGAGACTTTTAATGTCGCATTTTTACAAAGAGTTTACTTTTAAATGCATATTAATGTTTAACTGTTAACATAATAATCGTGTGGGATTGGGTCTTCTTTCCAAAAGTATTAAATTGTATGGCTATTCAACGTGTTAAGGCGATCAAAAGGTATTGGATATAAGATATCGATTAATAAGCATTCAGTTTAAGAAATAAAAGCAATAAATTAAAGCCGGTCGTGTCAAACACAGTGGATTGACTACTGGTCTATCCATGAAACAAACTTCACAGATGGGAGGTGCGCGTATTTGTTGACATTGTATTGAAAAAACTACTTTGTGATAATACATATACAAATGAAAACCATGTAAGATAATTGTGAAAACAGATAATATGCACAAGTTACATGGTAGTACAAGATTGGCATGACAGCCAATATGATATCACATATTAATATATCACTTGTATTCACTTGATTAACGTGGTACTAATCAAATATTTAAACCGTGTAACATTTTGTTTATATTATGTTCATGTATACACCACTTCACGTCAATGTTTATTCAATAATCAATGTCAGCAAATGCTCCGGTATATTTTAGTCAATGATCTCTTATCTAAAACTGATAATTTGTACATGTATTTTTAAGATAAATAACTTTGGGGAATGTTATCTTGGCCTTGATCATATCAAATGTCAACTAGGTTCAACGACCGAACAATTTAAATGAATAACAATTTAAAACAAACAGCGACGCATATCGAAATTCATTCACTAAGCAGAAATACCAGCGGCATGGTAAATCAGAAAGAAAACATCATAAATCATTATAAGTCAATCAACGATCTGCAATTAAAGAGGGTATTGGTTGAATTGCTCCAATTAAGGTCCCATCACACCATACCACGTCCGTACCAGATTCTTGAAATCTTCCTTGCGTCGTGATTTGTGTCGCGTTCTGAGAAAACTGGGCATAATGCATGTGCGTAAATTGTCATCCCAGATTAGCCTGTGCAGTCCGCACAGGCTAATCAGGGTCGACAATTTCCGCTTTTATGGAATTTTTCGTTTAAATGATGTCTCTTCTTAGCGAAAATCCAGTTTAGGCGGAAAGTATCGTCCCGGATGAGCCTGTGCGATCGCAACGTCCTGTCAGTACGTGGAGGACGTAGTTAAGGCATATGATGGTGTGATGACACATCGCGGAGCAACTAGATTTTAAAATGATAATACCCTCCCTGTCGAGGTTGGCAGTCGGGGCTTCGACGGGCAGTCACTCTGGAAGGCCTACGGAGTACTTGGTATCACTGGAATGGCAAGGTAACGGCAAGGTTTCGAGTTTAAATACTCATGTACTGTTCAACATTGCTTGATGTTTATAGGACTAGCCTTCATGTTATCGATCAAGGTATAAAGACGCGTGCTTATGTCGTTATGTACCTCTCTAAAGCTCTACAGGTAGAAATGACCACAGAAGGAGTGTTCGTTCATATATAGGTGTTTATTGAGCACACCTACTTGAGCACGTATCATGTTGTAAATAAAATGTTCGTGCAAACCGGAACATAAACAAAAGAATCATTGTAATATCACAGCTTATTTATCACTTTTACAAGTAAGGTCACAACCAATTAATCGTTTGTTCGACGGAATTTTTCTCCCAAACATTTGAGGGAGCGAGCAAGCGCAATAAAATGTTTTAGTTCCATGTTGAATATCATAACGGGCGAGCACAAGGGCCAAAAAAGTTATTGTGTGTACATATTTCTGTAACATTTATTTCAAACGTATTAGTGTTATTGAATGCTGCAATTGTGTTGTTTTTTTTTACAATTTCTAAACGCGGTTCTGATTTTCCACTCTCAATAGGCTTCCGCTAACAGCGTAATTAGAACTACAGCCCTTACAAAGTACAATCTCAAAATGGACCAGTGGGAGAATGTCGATGACGGACTGAGGCTAACAGTAATAAGTGTGGGTTCCTTGTTCAGTGTTTACGAATAGATCATAATTCGATAATCCATTCAATTTACCATAATCCTTGGTCAAACTACCTTACACAAATTGAAAGCCCGAGTGAAATTTTGCCGGCTAATGGGTAATTGCGTTTGCTTCAATATTCATTTTTAAAGACATGGCTATTATTATTTATAACGAAACATCGGCCATTTCACACACACCTCAATTGTTTAAATATTTAAACACCGTTATGTAGCACGCTTATTTGCTGTCCTTGTTTAAACATATTGGAATTGATGTTTTTGGTCAAGTTCTTTGTTAGTATGGGTCATACGTGTATTTCAATAAAGTAAACAATTTGCGAAGTAGATCGTAACATTTAAGAGAGATATTCATCGGGTAGGATTAAGCGCCGTTAATATTGAGTCACCTACATTTTGATTAATTAATTATGAAAATGAAACTGGGCTATCAATTTGTCCGTATAGATCCTAGCTATGTGTTCATCGTACAAAACTCAAACAAAAACAGAATATAATTAGTTAAGTTTTATTTTAAACCTATTTATTTTAGCTCGATTGCGTTTAAAGTACATACTACTTATTTGAAACGCTATCGAGTCAGTTTCTTTTGCCTAGAACCAGTTCTTGGTGTCTTTGTGTGAGATCTCAAGTTGGGGATCGAACCCGTGTCTTAATTAAGAGGTTACAAAATTAATGCTTATTGATGTCAGATTATCATGTAATATAAATGATAGCTATGTTGACCATGACACGTAGTGGGTTTTTACTGTTTTAATGTATTATTAAGTAAAAGGTCAAGGTCACAATGAAAGTCCCCATAGGACAATGTTAAGTGTTCGTTAAATTTAATAAGAATTATCTATTTTAAAGTGTCGATCTAATAAGTTTACCAATATTTTTTTACAGATATTACACCTGGTGTAAATGAGAGCATATAGGTTTTAAGAACAACTCTTTTTACTTATCGGAATATCATGTTAAATTATTGAAATACATATATTGATTATTTTTTCTGTAAACATTATACTCGTTGTAATAATTCCGACTTAACGAAGTATTATCTCGGTTAATAAATACAAATAAGGGTTCTGTCAATTAAGATCACTTTGCAGTCGTTGTTCGTTTATGACATAAATCAACAAACACAAATTATCAAAAATGAACAACTGGATGTAATACATGCAGAAGTATATAAATATTATAATAAAGTAAAACAATAAATAGAACAATTGAGTTTATCACAAGGTTTCATCATGAAAGTTATTATTACTCAATTGAACAGTACTGACCACTTTGGGGGCATTGACCGGGTCAGTTGTGCCAAACCCGATCACAATATTAGTAAATTTTCAACACAGCATCGTAAATCTCGTTCGTAGTGGATAATGTCCTACAGCACGTTTTGTATTATAATTAGTTTTATAATTGAGACGACATTTTATGTTTTTCATTGATAAAGTATTTGCAAACATGGTATATTTTGTTGACTTTAAGTGTTACGTTGTCCGCCTCGCCGCCTCAAATAGTTCACAACGTATACGCTTAACACGTATTGATTGCACAGTTCATATAAACTTATTAAACACATATGATTTATATGTCATGATTTTTGAAATGTTGAGCGTATCCACTTACAATCACATGCAATATCAGTGTTAAACAGGGCACTTTGAAAGGCTCCTACGGTTGCGCGGTCATTAGTGGAAAATGACTGCTTCAGCTTGGATGTTTTGAATTAAAAAGAATACAAAACTAATATAAAAAATGTGACTAAACAAAAACAATTTAATGTAACATTAAATCACTTACTAAATAAAAACTATTTCATGTAAGATAGTATATAAGGAGACATGTTAAAAATACCCCTGAGATGCATGTGGATTTTCTTTGGTTTAAGAAATATCTTAAATTTTCCCAACACATGAACCCGGGAACACGGACCCAAAACCCTAATGGTCGAGTATCAGCATAAAACAAGACCATTCAAATATTCAACAAAACAGTAACAATCTTGTAGCGCACGACGCCATCAGGCTATGAGGCCTTGACGTACAGACATACTCCGCGACAGTCTTGCCCACTTTTGCAAGAACTTCGTGTAGTTAGTTTCACACTCGGCTATTCTGTCCATGTAATAGTCCTCGTCTTCAATGCACTTAATCAGGTCCGCCTGCACCACGCACACGTTCTCGAACTGCGCCAGCTCGAAGTCCTTCAAACTTCGCGCCTCCGTGGCGTTCCGCGTGTCGAACAGACGGATGTCGATAATGCTGTCCTCTTCGTAGGTCCGATAGTTGTCATCAAAGAAAATATGATGGACGGAGGCGTCAAAGGGGTCGATAATGAGAGGCTTCGATGTGTTGTGGTGGTAGTTGTTCTCTAACCAGTAATGAATATCGTCCCTAAAACCGGAAATGCCTTCCCTTTGCGACAACATGTCGTAAATTGCCCTATCACCTCTGAACACTTCCGGTTCCGGTTTTCCATAAACAATAAACTCAGTTGGCGCAGTCTTGCTTCGATTAATTGTGCCAATGTTTTCGTCAACATGTAACGAGACTGGATTAGGAAACCCAGGATGGTTACCTTTAAGTCCGTGACACAAACTTTTGATAACGTTAGGGGCGTCTAGCCCGTATGTTCTAAACACTACAGCAAAGTCTCGTTTGGTTTCAATGAGATGATGAATGCACTTATACACGGCGGGCACAATGTAGTTATATTGCTGTCCGTCCGCTCCGGACATTGTGAGTACGTCATGTTTGGATTGGTCAAATTCGTGCCTCCATTTTAAGAGTTCTAAGTGATTAAGAAAATGTGTATGAAATATTTGGCCCTTTTCGTTATGAGTGAAATCCCCAGTAGCTAATCTGAGCTGAGTTCGATCCGTCGTGTTCTTTACGAACTTCTTTTCTAGATATTTATAATACGTGATGACGTCTTTAGCTGGTGGGGTCAGGGACAGGCTGTCAGAGTGCCACTGCCATTCCCCTTCCGGTCCCTCGCGACCCCACGTTACCCCGGTCAGGAAGCTGTTGAGCGCCTGTTCCACCGAGACATTGGTGACCGAGTCCGCAACGAGCACTGTGTTCCGGATGTCGAAATGTAACACGAGCTTTCTCTGCTGCGACTTGGAAGAAACACGAATATTTACACTGTTGCTAACGAAATCCGCTTGTCCTAGATCTCGATCTGATTCCATTCCTCCATTAACTCCACCGTCTGTTTCAGAATTTAAATGATCTACACCAAAACTTTCACTTTTTAAATCCTTCACGGAATGCTCACTGTTAACAGATTTCGTACGCATGTCTGTGCGTTGTTGTTGTTTAGATCCGATCTGTTTAATGTATTGTCTGTACATGTCTTCTTATGCTTAAATAGCATAGTAAAACCGCTCCATTGATGGGTAGCCACATAACTAACTCGTATTGGATTATTGATCACTATTGTACAGGTACGTTACGTAGGTGCGATCGTCGAGCGATTAAACTCAAGTATTCGATAAAGTTGGACCCAGATCAATTTTCAATGGAAGTTTGTATTAATATTCAATGCGATATTGGCAGTTTGCGAATGTTTGTGAAATGTTTAAATCTGTGTCATGATTATATTTAGAATTGTGAGCACTATTGACCCTGAGTTGTCTTATTCAAAGAATACCCTGTCGCAGGCGTTTTTTCTCTAATCAATTGGTTGTTGATTGAAGGATTGGACAGTTCTATTGATACAAAACTTGAAAGTGCTTAAACGTTTTGTTTTTTTTTTAATCCTGCGGTCATTTCTAAATAAAGGTAGTGAATAAACAAGGACGCGACCTAGCAATAAAATTGTTTGAAAGAATTACATTGGGAGTCTCTCGTATGATCTACTATCAAAAGTTGCCTTTATGGGTGTTTTCTTCCTTTCAGAAACACAATCTAGAACAGCAAACATGGCACATGTTTTAAATAACCTGCCTATCTTTACCACGTCATTGATATGAAATGAAAACTTAATAAGAAATAAACTAACTAATACAACTGTAGATTGTTTACCTTTTGAAACAATCGTGTCTTACTATTTTATATTTATATAACATTACAGACGTTATTTATTACACTTAAATATCTTTTTAATAAGCTGTTTATTTTGCGTAAATTTACGGCATTATTTTAATTCATAAGTAATATAAATAAAATAAATTCAACAGATTTTAAAGTGATTAGCGTTCGAATACCAACCATTAATACCAAATTATTATTATTATTATTATTATTATTATTATTATTATTATTATTATTATTATTATTATTATTATTATTATTATTATTATTATTATTATTAT
>VMBQ01004123.1:0-51258 GCA_007657795.1 Dreissena rostriformis | reverse complement strand
TTTTTTTTTTTGCCGGTGGCATTTATTTACGAATACACGATCTGCTGTGAGCTGAGTAACAAATAAAATCACGGTCTCAGTCTTTAAATCCACACTACACTCTTGTTTAGTTATTTGTGGTAAGGAACATGAAGATAGTTTAGTTTATGTCGAAAGCCAAAGACATACCGGGAACTTGCGAGGCATTTCCCAGGGTAGAACCAGTACTTTGAAGTAAGAAGTAAGAAAAACATCTGAAGGACCTGTGCTATGCATATCATTCAAGAACAGACTCGCAGTAGGCTCCAGTTTTTGTTTGATTTATTTCTAAACAAATCGATAGTATTGAAAAGCAACCGACACTTATATGAGTCGTGTTCTGAGAAAACTGGGCAAAATGCTTGTGCGTTAATTGTCATCCCAGATTAGCCTGTGCAGTCCGCACAGGCTAATCAGGGACAACAATTTCCGCTTTTATGGAATTTTTCGTTTAAATGATGTCTCTTCTAAGCGAAAATCTAGTTTAGGCGGAAAGTGTCGTCCCTGATTAGCCTGTGCGGACTGCACAGGCTAGTATGGGACGACAATTTACGAACAAGCATTATGCCCAGTTTTCTCAGAACACGACACATGTAACGCTGCGTGATGACGTACCTTCTCCGACGTACCAGTGCACGAAGGCTCTCTTGGCGTACATCAGATCGAACTTGTGGTCCAGGCGGGCCCAGGCCTCGGCGATGGCGGTCGTGTTGCTCAACATGCAGACGGCACGCTGCACCTTGGCAAGGTCACCGCCTGGAAAGAGAAAAATAACATTGAGCCTCTCTCTATGAGACGGGGGTTCAATGCATGTGCGTAAAGCGTCGTCCTAGATAAGAATGTGCAGTCCGCACAGGCTAATCTGGGGCGAAACCTTCCGCTTTCTTTGATTTTTTTTTGTTTTAATGAAGTTTCCTCATAGCGAAAATACAGTTAAGGCGGACAGTGTCGTCCCTGATTAGCCTGTGCGGACTGCACAGGGTAATCTGGTACGACACCTTACGCACATGCATGTAGTGGGGTAGGGGTTGGTAACAAAACGAACGAGCCTTCCAAGGTTAAATGTTTATGATGCGCCGAAAGTATATCGGCAATTATATATTTGATATATATAATACAAAAACCAGGTTGGTAGAATACGATATACTCGAAGTTAATTTATACAACAAGTGCTACGTGTGTCTTGCGACAGCTAAAGAGCAAAAGCTAGCATGGTCAGCAATTTGCAATCAATTTCAGTGGGGTTTTATTCTTGACCAATGCAAATCTTGTATATGTGCTTTCTCTCATTCACACTGGACAAAACATTTATGACATCACAGTACATGGCTGGACGCACACAGGACAATGGACTGAATCTCACAAGGGAGGCGGTAAACTACAACGGGCGAGGCATGGTATGGTATTGCGCAAGGGGGGGCTAGAGGGTTATGGTTACGGTTAGGGTTTGTGTTAGGGGTCGGGTAAGGGTTTGGGTTAGCCTAAACCCAACCCTAACCCTAACCCGACCCCTAACCCTAACCCTTACCCTAACCCTTTTTTGGGGTTATCACTCCTATACCATGCCTCGCCCGTGGTAGTTTTCCGCCTCCCATCTCACAAGAGAAGCAAATGGACACATACAAGACAAGGGACATAAACACTAGTACATGAGACATAGACACATACAGTAAAACAGAGTGACCTACCCTACATGCATTTAACCCCATTTTCACAGAGCGCAGCTCAATTAGTAATACAATTATGTGAAAAGACCTTCGGAACTCAACTTATCCTTAGGTACATATGCGGTCGTGTCACATGAAAATCCGCATATTGAGAAAAAAGTGGAGGTGACTTTAAATTGAAAGGCAAAGGGAAAACGGTTTTTACTAAGTTTCTTAGAACAACGGTTGACAAAAAAGTCTGTCTGACCCAATATTAGACAACTATATTCACTATATGCAATACAATTTTTGTACAGTTGTATAGTGATCCGATTAAAAAATATATATGATTCGGATGCCTGAGTGTCGCGATCGAACATAAAATGCTATCTGGTAAAGTATTTATTCAATTTCGGACAGCCCAAAATTCGAACAAAATGATGTTGTGCCTTAACTATGTAAGATGCTCTGTTTTCAAGCAGCTTTGTTACAATTATTTTTATGAAATTAGATTTTCGGACATTGAAATAAATGCATATAATAATCACCAAATAACGTCATTGTAACCAACAAAAGCAACGCAATCATTTCTAGACTGGTTACCTGGTACGCAGGAAGGCGGTTGATAGTTGATGCCAACTTTAAACCCAGTGGGGCACCAATCTACAAACTGGATGTTGCGCTTCGTCTTGATATTCGCGATGGCGGTGTTGACGTCTTTGGGCACGACGTCACCCCTGTAGAGCATACAACAGGCCATGTACTTCCCCCGCCGCGGGTCGCACTTCACCATCTGGTTGGCCGGCTCGAAGCACGCGTTCGTCACTTCCTGGACGCTCATTTGCTCGTGGAATGCTTTCTCCGCTGCGACACATGGTAGCACTTAGCATTACTTGGTAAGCATGAATACCGTTAACGCATTTACATACCTTTACTGATTAAGGTTTTATCGAATGTGTCCCTTAAACAAATTGTAAATCGGTTGTCAGAGAATATTGGCACACGCAGTTAATGCATTCTCCAACACCCAATCGTTTGACCAAATCAATGATTGTTTCATATAAAATGTAAGTTTTTATAAAATAATTTAACACACTTATAAATATCAAATATGTTTCCCTTGTGAGCAATCGCTAGTGCAACATCGACATACAAAAGAGCGCTACTGCACTGTGCAACTTAGATGTGTGTCACGCGGAGGGGACGTTATTCTTCAGTATTTAGCGGTCCATATATTTATATATAATATACTCCATATACTCTTTCGCATTTTGCGGAATTAGATCGGTCATTAAGAAACAGAAGGACGAATTCATGTGAGGTACATTATTAGTAAATAATAAGAACTAACGAAATGTAACGCTGAGCCTTACCTGATATAATAGGAGCGTACGTCACGAGCGGGAAGTGGATTCTTGGGTACGGAACGAGGTTCGTTTGGAACTCAGTCAGGTCCACATTCAGGGCGCCGTCGAAACGGAGGGAGGCGGTGATGGAGGAGACGATCTGACCGATCAGGCGGTTCAGGTTCCGGTACGAGGGGCTCTCGATGTCCAGGTTACGGCGGCAAATGTCGTAAATGGCCTCGTTGTCGACCATGAACGCGCAGTCCGAGTGGTCCAGCGTGGTGTGCGTCGTCAGGATGGAGTTGTATGGCTCGACCACCGCCGTGGAGATCTGTTTGGAGAGATTGCGCATGCGTGACTAAATTGACAGTCGTCGGACAAGACGCTTTTCTTAATTTCCGCGCAGAGGTTTGACTCGTTTAAATCTAGAATTGCTTTCATCAAAGTCCTCTCACCATTTCAAACTATATGATTCAAATATTAGTATATATTTATTATACCCAACGACTGTTGAGAGCTGCGCACTAGTATATCAGTTCCATTTATTGTTGTATTATTTGTGGTTTATGCGAAACTGTATTGTATCATTTATAACAAAATGCTATAATAATGTTTATATACATAACATTGAAAATTTCAAAACAATATATCCGTAATATATTCACTATTAAAATTTTTTAAAAAAGTGGATAATTCATTTGTTTTGGTATTTTACTATTCTATATAACAGTTTATTGTCGTGTTTCGAATTATTTTAATATAGCTATTCATTGTAAGTTTTTTTTTAAACTGGCCCAGTTCTGAAATATTTATATTTCCGTCTCGAGCAACGATCGATTTTCATTTTGACGCTACAAACGCTCGCATTACCCGGGTACTTATTTACCATAATAAAAGTGAACCATCTACTATTTCTCGATACTTACCGACGGCGCAGGATACACGGCGAACTCCAGTTTCGATTTCTTTCCGTAGTCGACGGAGAGGCGTTCCATGAGGAGCGACGAGAAGCCACTTCCGGTGCCGCCGCCGAAGCTGTGGAATACAAGAAATCCCTGCAGGCCCGCGCAGTGGTCCGCCTGGTGAAATAGACGAACGGAGTAATAAAAACTAATCCTTTGCGATAAAACATTATATCATCATTGCCAATGGAAACAAGTAGATACATGTATATTGAAAATGTGCATCGCCTCCCTTTACAGTGATGGTATATTCGTAAACACACCATGCCCGAAGATATTGTGTTTTTCTCTGTTTATTTTATGCTATAATGTATTGTAAAATGTATTTCAGTACAGTGAGTGATATTAGGATTTAACTGTCGAAACATTTTATGTTAAAATACTTTTATTTTTATTAATAAGTTATCAATTTACAAATTACATGGATATCAACACCAAAAAGTCACATACATCTTCAAAGTTAACAAAACAAAGCATTTCTCTCTGACAATGAACAGAACATTTCCATTAAAATCGAAGGAGTGTATAGACACGTTAAAACATGAAATTGCGAAATGGATTACAATCATCTCAATGACTGATTCGAGGAATACCGTTATTTGTAGAAGGAATTTAACAGGAACACGAAAACAATGCATAACAGTTATGATTTACTATACAAATATGTGATTTTGAATACCAGCCAAATCACTTAGAAACATTTTTCAATGCTAGAAATACGTGAGACTTGAGTAGTTTATCCATGTGTTACAGGTTTTGAAGATCACCTTGCAATGTTTAATTACACCACACAGTGGGGAGGGATGATGTATCTTGCTGTAGACGAATTTGACTTCAAATTGTGCGCAATTCTAATCAGAATAAGATTCATATATCATTTCACGAGCATGTAGATACCAATATTTTGTTACATCATATACACGTTGGTATTTATCAGATAAATGTAACAGAATTACTCAATATTGTTTTTCCTGTAAGACATATGTGCAGACGGACGGACGGAGAGTTAAACAAAGTGCAGACGAATGGATGAATTGTTGTACAGACGTACAGACGGATGGATTAACTTTCGGATAGACGTAAAGACGAAAAGAGGAACTGCATTACATATGTACCGACGGGCGGTTGAACAGTTTGACAGACGTACTGTACGTTAACTGTTGGAAATACGTACAGACAGATGAAATATCGACAGTCGTACAGACTGACGCATAAACTGTTGGACAGTTGTACATATGGCCGAACAGAATGTTTGACAGTCGTATATAAGGACATACGGATGGATTACTGCCCTAGACACGTACAGACCGACGGATGACCTGTCTGTCAGTCGTAAAGGCGTGCGGATCAAATGTTGGACAGTGGTACAGACGGATAGACAAAATGTCTTAAAGACGTAGAAACGGACGTATTACCTGCACAGGAGGGAAGCCAAGGAGTTCAACTTCGTTTGCCGTAAAACTAGACAATTTTTACTGTAAACCATGTAACTCGAACAATTTTTAACGAATCAACTACACACCGGTTGTTTTCGAAAGCTAATAAAATAATTTATCAGGAAAAATTAACATCAGTACCATTCATCCAGCAGTATTTCGAAAAAATATGGGCTTCCCTCCTGTGATTACCTGTGGGACAGTCGTATAGACGGATAGATAAAACTATTGGGCATATGTAGAGACGGATGGATGTATTGTTGTGATGACGTACGGCGGATAAATGAATAGTCTTACAAACGTACGTACAAAGGATTGAATTGTTTAACAAATAGATTGATTAAGTGATAGGCTTACAGATTGATGAATTGTTCTACATAATACGAACGGATGGATGAACTGTCTAACGAACTAATAGACAAATGGATTAACTCTCATACAGAGTAAACATGTATTGATGAAACGATTCACAGACGTACAGACTGGCAAACAAACTTTGGACAGATGTACAAACGTACTGATATACTGTTGGACAGACGTGAAGACGAATTCATGATCTTTTGAGGTAGAGGTAGAGACGGACGGATAAACTGTTGTTCAGACATATACAGAGATGGAATAACTATTGAAGAGGCACACAGACGGATGGATAAAGTGTTTGACAAGCATACATTCGAATGGACTGCTTTATTTTTTTGATAGATATACAGACTGATTTTTTAATTGCTAGACAGAAATACAGACGGACAGATGAATGAATTCTTGGACATGCATAGATTCAGACGCATTGAATTTAAACGTGCATACAAACCAAAACACACAATATAGTTAAGACAGACACATGCTAACACAGACAGACAACTATTACCATTTTGCGAATCTTATCTAGCACGTGGTCTACGATTTCCCGCCCGATGGTATAGTGTCCCCTGGCGTAGTTGTTTGCAGCGTCCTCCTTGCCGCTGATCAGCTGATCGGGGTGGAACAGCTGCTTGAACTCGCCCGTCCGTACCTCGTCTCCAAGCGCCGAACAGACATGTGTCACGATTACAGATGGAAACTATGATCACATTGTCTTATGCAAAACGTTAAACATCGACTGTGCTGTTGTCAGGATAAGAAAAAACGCCGCTGCTTTACGAGCAAACATATTAAAATTTAAATTTATTCACTCGTGGCCTGCGCATTTAAAAAGTATATTCCACAATACGTTTCTTAATATATCTTCTCATGTTAATTTTTTTTAAAGTATTGTGTAACAGCGAGAAATTATTGCATTTTTGTATTTTATGTACATGAACTTGTTAAAAAATTAATTTGCGACACAGCAAACATAACTTATACTTCATGGTTAACAAATAAAATCGTTCGTATCGTTGGAAAGCATGATCATAAAGAATGTCAATTACCGCAACGTACACGTCTAGTTGATGTTTATGAGAAAATGAAAAGAAGCTTTAATTTGGTGCTTATTTAAATTTGCTGAGTGAACGTTATTTTGGCAAGAACAACATTTAATAATATGAATCAATGCTCGGAAAACCAATAAACATTAATCATAATTCTGTTAATAGTATATGTATTATCCCTCCAAATCAAAACGAAGTGTTTTCAATGGATTTAAAATTACGTACTATATTTTAAAATCATCAACTACAGAAAAAAAAACTTGAACCACATATTTACGTAACTTTTATGGCAGCTTTGAAATTAACTATGAAAAGGCTCAGAATGAATGATGATATGCACGTGTTTCGATACACGTGACTCGTGTTTGCACCATGCTAGTTTTAAAATTGTTCATGGTTAATAAAGTCAACAAAACTCTCCATTTAAATGTTAATCTTCAGTAACATCATTTAGAAGTAGCAAACTTTTTTTCTGCACTAACAATCCAGATGCAGGTATATAAGAGCATCGCTCTGGGAAAACGGGATTTAATTCATGTCATTAAAGTGTTGTCCCAGATTAGCCTGAGCAGTCCGCACAGGTTAATCAGGGGCGACACTTTCTGCACTAAATTTCGTTTAGAAGAGACTTCAGACTTCCTTAAAACAAAGAATACCATACAAGCGGAAAGTATCGTCCCTGATTAGCCAGTGTGGACTGCGCATGCTTATCTGGGACGACAATTAAAGCACATGCATTACGCCCCGTTTTCCCAGAGCGCGGCTCATACAAAAACAACAAGACCGATCCTTCAAAAATCGCGAACACGGCTCACCTACAACGCTGGGCTCCAGATCCACGAAAACCGCACGCGGCACGTGCTTCCCCTGGCTGGTCTCGCTGAAGAACGTGTTGTACGACTCGTCCTCGGCGCGTCCCGGGTTGTCGCCGGCGAGCAGGCCATTCGGGTGGATGCCGTGCTCGAGGCAGTACAGCTCCCAGCATGCGTTACCGATCTGCACGCCCGCCTGACCCACGTGCACTGAGATGCATTCGCGCTGGAAGGCAGGGCAAGTCATACATGAACAGTTTTGTATATAATTTTAAGCCGATATTAGTTTAGTCTCATTCTGTGGAAAATTGGCTTAATGCATGTGCGTAAAGTGTCGTTCCAGATTAGGTTGTGCAGTCCGCACACGTTAATCAGTTACGATACTTTCCGTTTAAACTGGATTTTTGCTAAGAAGAGACCTTCTTTAAACGGAAAATACCGTCAAAGCGGTAAGTGTCGTCCCGGTATTCCACACAGGCTAATCTTACATTTAACATCACATTCATTCAGCCCCGTTTTTCCAGAGGGCTTCTCATTTATCTAAATTCGCTACCAAAACGCATGCGAACAAGTTTCTTTGACCATAATAGCTGATGATACTATCCGTCAATACGCCTAAGACCAAAATAGCTAACGGTGTATAAAAACCTGGGCGTTGTAAGTAAATACAAGTGTTTTGCAGCCTGAAGAGATTACAAGTGGGCTGTCGCTTCAATGATCCGTCCTTACGACCGTTGATATTTGAGTTTTAATAAGACTGGATTGTTGTATACTGAACGAATTAAGTTGTCCTGGTATTCTATGTTTATTTAAATGTCATGCATTTTAATTGTATTTATATAGGTTTTATTTTCGTATGTTTAACAAACAGACAACTTCGCATGTTGAAATGTTGTGTTTTTATTTTGTACAAAAGAAAAACAAATTATAATACATGCATTACATACAACGAAATTATTCTCATTAAAATTTATAATTGATGCACGTGTGGGCTGCCACTTCTATTATTCTATGAGTTATTTTTTATAAAATGTATATGACTTGATAAAATCAAAGAAATTATACAAATGAAAAAATTGTGCTGTTACATACAATATTGCTCTGTTTGAAAACAAAAATAATTTTGGTGTGTTTGTTAAGGCTTCTTAGGAATGCAGGATAATCCTAGATTAGATCACTTTCATGTGTACGTAATTATTGCTCTGCACAGACGCTTTTACTGTATATATACAGACTATTTAATGCAGAAATCCCAGAGACATAATCGAATTATTTTCAATCGAAATATGGGTACGGCTTACCATTACCGTAAGTTGCACAATCAACAAAGGTAATTAGTTTAGATGAGAGTGCGTTAACGAGCAGACTTCACTTCTCAAGTAAGTATTCGGAATTCTTTTATGTACTTTGAACAATTTCTGACCTTTCGAATCCTAAACCACCGTTTTGCTCGCAGAATTGGGAACGTGGCAATATTGTTTTCAATTTTTATTTACAGTACCAGAAATAAACTAAATATACTTATGTCTCTTTAAAGGTAGTAACCATTAAACCTCAGCTTATGTTTGCACTTTTTTTTGCAATGAGAGTTTGGATGCTGACCTTTTTCTTGTATTTTTTATGTAAACAGTAAGTTCCGGTATTCTTTTATTAGTATTTCACTTCCATTGCTTTGAAACGGTCTACCCAACAATCTGGTTTCTTACTTAAAATGGAATAGGGCATAAAAACAAGTGAATGGCTGGTTACTATTGGCTTAATTTGTAAGTCCAAGCTTATTTGATTATGAACATATATCAAGTATAATAAAATGTTCATTAAAAGTAGCAATAATGTAAAATATGTTAAGACATGTGGTTTTTTAGGTCCTTTTCAAAATTTAGCCATGGACGATTTTTTCCACACACAAAACTGACATTTTCCTCAATGGACTTCTCTCTACTTACCGTTTACACAGTTTTTAGCATTTACAGGATTATCATTGATTTTAAGATTCATTATAAAGCATCTTATAAAAATTAATATCTTACAAAAAAGATAAGTGAATGAACGCATCATATTTTTCAAAATGCATTGCTTTATACAAACCATCACGTCCGACATTCTAAGGTTTGTGTCAGTACAAACCGCGTACCAGCCCATACACAGAGTTGATCATGTACATGAATTTGATTCGAGCTGAGCTAAGAACTAGATAATCTCAACATCAATATTTTACTATACAAAAAATGCTTCCATAATATTCGATGTCATTAGAATAAAAAAAATGTTAAAAGCATTTAGCAATAATAAGTTGGTTTGCCGTTTAAAATGGGACCTACAACAAGCAGAAAATATTTGTAAAATGAAAAGTTATTTTTTTTTCTACGTTAATCACCCTTCACAGGCAGATGGCAGCATCGTATCGCAAAAGAAAAACAACGAAAGCCGGGTGCAACCGCGGGCATATCAAAAAGTTACAAAACCTTTCAGTGCCATGCTTTGTTAAAACAAGACCCACGTGTAGAACCTATTTTACCGCCGCCTTATTTCGAGAGACTGTCATTTGCATGGTATCTTTTAAATTTTAACCAAATGCATGTCCGTGCAAAATAGTTTTTTTTGAATCACAAGACTTCTGGCACGTGCTTTGAGCAGACGAGATATTGTATAGTGTTTTCTCGTCTGCATCGAAGGTTATGCCTGCGTTATGCATCAAACCTGCCAACAATAATGAAAATAGAAACCCTAGGTAGACACCCTTATTGATTTTGGCGGTAAATTACGACACGGTTAACTATTTCTTGGCAAACCGGACAGACATTTGCGCGTGGGGACTCAAACTCAACTCAAGCTCCCATTCTTTGTGATCAAATCCAATATGTTCTTAATTATTATTTTACCTCACACACAGACTTAAAGTTTATATAATGAAACTATACATTTAATTAAGATCTGTTAACATTATGTGTTTTATCAGTAACACATACGTCATTTCAAGTTGATTGAACAATTTACATATTTAACAGTTTCTGTCCACTACATGACCTTCATAAGGTCCGTAATATAAAACACGTTTGTTGATAACTAATGTACATTAAAATCTTAAGTTGGCGCCATTGTTTTCCGGTTGTTGTACGTTTGTAAAATAATTGCAAATTCCACTAAAAAAAATCAATGCGCATATATTTAAAGGATACTTTGAAAGCACTGTATAACTTATCAATCACTGCTTTTTCAATCATTGTGCTTGAAAGCGGATACATTATTCACTGCACGTGATCTGACGTGCATCCATTAGTCGTAGAACAACATATATACTAAGACTTAGTTCAATACTAAGACTTAGTTCATATGTAAACAAACATTAGTTTGTTTAATTCAAGAATCAATCGATCAATAAATCAATAAATCAATAAATCAATCAATCCATCAATCAATCAATAATCAAGCATCCATTCAATCAATAATCAATCATTCAATAACTGATGTATGGATGGATGGATGGATAGCTACGGTAAAAGGGACTCATTTCTTCGACCGACGCGGGTGTTGTTTAGAAAAAAAAAACTCGACGCTTATAAGACTGAAACATCTGGCGCCATCAGCTGTTAGGCAGCGAAAATGTCTGCTGCTGAGCACGCGCCTTGTGAGTTTTGAACGGATCCCTGGATTTTGAACGGATCCCTGTATTCATAACCCAACTGTACCTCCAGCTCATAATTTGAGATTAAGTGTACGGGATAAAGAGGCCTATCAATGGTCCAAAAATGGATTCTGATTAAGATAAAACAGTATAATGATACAAAATAAGACATTTTATGACAACAAATACGTATAGAAGGATGACAACATTCAAAACTAGACCAGGGATCGAACTTAAGACGGTATCGTGCGAAGAAAAAAACCGACGTCAACACGTTAACATAAAATTTGACAAACAAGCAGAACCATTATTATCACATCTCTTTTGTATATATGTTCTTGGCCAAAGGCAGAATGCCGGATTGCCAATAAACTATTGAATTGAATTATCAATCGACTTTTATCCTTAAATCCGTGCAGTGTCTCTTTCATTATATATTCCATGTTCAGTATGTAAGGCGCCATGGAGGAGACATAAGCAATATTTTATGTGACCAGTGATCACGTGTTGGATGTTGAAAACGAATCTGCACCAGAAAAAGTGTATGAGCGTAAATGAGCTATAAGCGTCATCCAAGATTAGCCTGTGCAGTCCGCACAGGCTTATCTTGGACGACACTTTCCGCCTAAACTGGATTTCATTTACAAGGGACGTCTTTTCAACGCCCACGTGATTAAGCCCAATTTTCCAAGACTCAAATACGGCCCAATGATTAACATCAATGTTTGTCCGTGTAATTGATGTTATTCGATTGGGTTATTTCAAAATGTTCAATTATAAACAACTGATAATATATAATTGAAAAACTCAGTGACACGTATTTGCTGATAATTTACCGTTTAATTATACAATAACGTCGCTACGCGCAAAACAAAATGCGTGGCTGTCAGAGGACATGCACAGAACATGTATTGTTGTATACTGATTAAAATAGAGAAAGTAAAAAAAAAGTAATAAATATTTAATAGATTTTTTTTGCGATTAGCAAACATTTACCGGCAAACAATTCCACATTTCAAAGGTTTGATTAAGGAGGGCTGTGTAGCCTTGTTTTAGGTTAAAGCAGGTATAACTTTTTTGATGAACGTTAAGGCAAGAAAATCGAAAGTAGATGCAGTCAGCTTTATGGAAACACTTTCAGACATATTTAACACGTGTGTTATAACGGCAAAACCGAAAGTGTAATCTGTGAATCTGGAAATAATAATTATAAAGCAATTTATTAAATTCCTGCAATCCACTGAAACAACATGCGAGCTCTTCATATTAATTAAAGTCCTTCGATGTGTGGAATGTATAAACTGATGGCAACTGGTTGTGTTTGTGTAAAGAAACATACATTAAGTGAGCACGTAATCTGTGCGCTGTAGTTTAACTAATTTGTTGATGCAAAATGTCTCTTGCAATGTGTTTGCCTGTACAGACGTTTTATAAAAGAGTTGATAAATTATAATTGCAGTGAAAGTTTAATTCTTATAGCGAAGAAAATGTACTATATGCACAACTAAAATATGTTCTGTCAGCACCAAAGCCATTCGGACAGTTTAGATTAGTAAGTATACCTTACTTTGAAGACCCACTACACAAATGCTGTAGATAGTAAAAACTGCAGTTTCCTTTCGAAAAATCAATTTGGTAAGAAAACGGTAAAAAATCAATTTGGTAAATACAATTACTAATAATATAGTTTCTATTCACACATTAGCTGGTGATTTCGCTGTAGTAAATCAAATAAGTGCACAAAGTAAGTACCACAAATACAGGTTACAGTATACTAACTATTTTTGGTGTATACTCTCTAATCAACAGCATTTCTTTGAAGATACAATTTTCTGTATGGGCAGTTTCCATGACTTCATTTTTTTTAATATTGATGTGTGCATGTGGCAGGAAAAACATTGTTGTGTACTACAAATTAGCTGTTTTGCTTTAAGGTTGGAGACTAGATGAAGTAACAAGATGAGACCTTGACATTGGGCAGGAGTGCAGACGGTAAATAGATGGCCGTAAAACAGTGACCTTTGATTTATGTCGAGTCTTTCTTACATACCGCATGGCCTACCTTTTTTATTGTTGGAATGCTCTTTGAGAACAGGTATGGTTATGAGGGTCTCTATGTTGATTTTTATTTTTTTGTTAAAGTTATTGCTTTTACATTGGATTTGTTAAGGAACTCTTTTAGTATATTGTGACCTACAGTTTGTCAACCAGTTCCGGAAAATCAGCAGTTCCGATTAATTTGTATTCAATTTTCCATAATGCCCCAATAAAAACAAAATGATAAGTGTCTAAGGTATACATTAGGTAAAGGAATAAATTAACAAAGTTTTAGAAGAAAGCTTTTGTATTATGCTTACAGGGGGGATAAATGCAGCAAAAAGTTAACCAGAACTGATTGAATGAGTTATGTTTGGAATGTGCATATGGAAAAAGAAGGCTTTATTATTTTCAAATAAAATTTTTGCTGATTGAAAACAAATGCCATGATCATGTTTTGAAATACTAATTCTGTAAGTTGAATGATTTTAAATAATTTTCCGAAAGGTGAACTTTAATTGGCTATTTTTGACAAAAAACTGCATATGCCGTCTGGCCTAACCTGTTATCATACAAAATAAATTTTACCCTTATTTTTACATCTTCTCACATTGACACTAAATCCCGAAAGAAATTATTGTGGTCAAAAGAATTAACGTTTTTTTCCAGGTTATTCTAAACTGGTTGACTGACTGTACACGAAAAATATAATCCATTGATCATTCAAACCATGCGATTTCGGACCCAAACAGTTTTGTATGCATTTCTTACAAACGGAATAGTTGTCAGTTAAAATAAACATCATTTTCTTGATAGATTTGATGCTCCTTTCAGAGGCGCTGAAATCATTTCGGTGGATTTGGTACGGACGATTGAGCTCCATGACCAATAATAGCTCTCTTTCATAAACGATCCTTTACTCGGTAGGATATTTTAATGGCTTATGCACAACATTAGTGGTTTCAAAACAATAACAGCTTTTTTGTTAATATGGCATACCAAATTATTTTATATAAATTTAGATATTACAAATAAATGCATTCAATAAATGGAAGAAGCGTCTTTGTAAAGAAACACTGTACTTTCCATGAATGATTTCAAGAACCAATAAAAGCTAAACTGTATTGTCTTACAATCTCAACTGCGAAAGAATGTGCGGAATTTAACAGCGCATCAAACACATATGTTCAAACATGCCACCAGTTTACGCAAGCGATTTACCGCTTCGATCTTTGATGCAAATCAGCACAGTGTTAACATTGCAATACATATTTTGGAGACGTTTCGTATATATACTTTGAGAAAGGAACCGTTCTTCCATTTTGGGATTCATTGCGTCCCTGCTGCCGTGTGGAATATATCTCTCAGTTCTTTCTTTATTTATATTATATTTAAATGTCGTTTTTCTACGTAAGTTATAGTATAACAAACAGAATAATTCATATATTTAAATAGTTTGGTACAAAATAACAAATTATAACAAATGTGTAGTCGTGTACCATAAAGCGACTATTCATAAGTCATGACGATATACGTGTGGCTTCCCACTTTACAAAATAAAATTGATATGACATTTTATCCTAAGTTTTTCTGAAGTCTCTTATTAGCGAAAATCCAGTTTAGGCAGAAAGTGTCGTCCCGGATTAGCCTGTGCGGACTGCACAGGCTAATCTGGGATGACACTTTACGCACATGCATTTTGTCCAGTTTTCTCAGAATGCGACACAAATGTACAAACTTTGTAATGAAGGTATCTCGTAGACATAATTGAATTATTTCAAATGAATTATGGGTAAGGAATTTCCTTCCCACAACGTGTACACTGGAGTTGAATCTACAAAAGTAAATCTCTGCATTCTGTTATGTAGATGAGAGTGTGTAAAATACGCAGACTTTCTATGTTTTCTGAAATCTGTAATGTATTTTCAAAGAAGTTTGAGGTACGAATTCCTCGTCACAAGTTTTTGCTAGTAAAATTGTCACCGAGACAATACTGTATGTTTTATTAACAGTTCGAAAAAATACTCAGTCTTTGGTACTACCACATGCAATGCTGTATCAATACGGTATCAACACTTTCCATATTTGTTAAGGATACAAACACATGTATGCAGTTATAATTGGCTGATTTTATAAACATTTCATATCATAAAACGGTTCATGAATGTATAACAATGTCAAGTACGTTATAAATATGACATTTCGTATTCGTTACGCATTTTCAATGGCATCTTTTTTTTACTGCCACTGACAGTGGGTGGACATGGAAAATGTGTGTGTGCACAGACAATACTGAAACTACCCGATTGGACAAGTCTGTTTCGCAAGTACAGGATAACACATTCTTTTTAACCCTTTGCATGCTGGGAAATTTGTCGTCTGCTAAAATGTTGTCTGCTAAATTTTTAAAATTAGCATTTTCTTCGATTTTTTTCAAAGAATACTATCGGAATAGCAAACAGTTTGGATCCTGATGAGACGCCACGTTCTGTGGCGTCTCATCTGGATCCAAACTGTTTGCAAAGGCCTTCAAAATCATATACATGTACATGTATATCAGTTAATTAACCGGTTGCTGTTTTCTACCAGATCCGAAACACTTCACAGAACTTTAGGATCTACTTGGAAAAAGTCTGCACATGTGTGTTCGTAAAATTGGGTCTTGAGAGATAACATTTTTAAGCATAAGTGTGTAAAAATTGCTATTTTGTAAGAACAAATGCGTGTTTTAAGTTCACTTAAAGCAGTCAAGCAAATTCAATGATCACTTTAAGATCTGTGCATGTTATACAGACTCTTACAATGAATTGTGATGTGCATTTAGTAAATTTTGGGTCATGTTTGTTATACATTTCATTGTCTAAATATATAACGGTACATTATTTGTTATCACAAATATGCATTATAAAAATACAATTTAAGTGGTTGAGTGTATTAAAAATGTATGTCAATAGTTTTACCTTATCCTGACTTTTATTTTATCAATACATACGGAATATTACGCTAGTCATTTGTTCCATGTGTTTGTATCAGTCGAGTGGCTTGTGTGATGATTGACGTATCTCACGTAAGGCGGAGCCTCGAGCGTGATACGAAATAGCGCAAGCCACGAGACTGATACAAACACTTGTAACAATTGAATTGCGTAATATTTTTTATTATATACAACTTTGAATCATTTAATTAAAAAAATGAGTTTAAGCGTTCATAATTAACCAAGAATGGTCTTATAAATTTCTGCATTCAAAGTGACGTCATTAAAAGTAGTCCGGCTAGTAGGGTTATACGGAATTGGAAAACTAGCGAGTAGCATAATACGGGAATTATTTCTGTGCAGTTGTATTTTACCGATTGATACAACTTGTATTTGTTGGGAACATAAAGCAGGTTTATAATAAAAGCTTATCCAGTGTCCCTTTGTGGCAGGGTACAATTCGCGTAATGCATGAGGTTTTCTCTAAAATTATCTCAAACAATATGTCAAGAGCTTTGCTTTGATAAAAATGTATTGTTAGTTTCTTTGGTTTTGCTTTCATACATGTTATTTTTATTTTTTGTTTTATCTAAAGAGCAATTAGAAAAGTTGCTCAGTGGATTTGCTTTATCGGGGCCTTGTGTCTTTAATGAATTGGTACAAACCATCGCGTGCCGTCCGATATTCTTTGGTGTGTGTTCGTACGAACCCGGTACCAGGCTCAACACATAGTAGGTAATGTCATTCTCAATGACGTGAAGAGATTGAAACGAGTCAATGTCTCCGCGAATCTTGTACTCAACGATGCCGACCCTTTTATAAGTTGACATGAGAATACAAACTTGATAAAAGCATTTAGAAGTAGTAATAAGTTGGGTTGCAGCTTGAACATACCCCAAACCACAAGAAAAACATGTTTTTACAATAGCAGATGGGAGCATTGTATCGCAAAAAAGACGACAGCCGGTCGCGACAGCAGACATTGCAAAACATTACATAAGACAAAAAACTTCAACTAGCATGCTTTGTTAAAATGAGCCCCATATGTTGAAACTATTTGCCCGCTGCCTTATCCCGAGAGAATGTCATTCGCAATGAAGATTTAAATGCAAAAACCTCTGCACACAATAAAATACACGTGCGTTCAAAATATTTCGGTTGGTTGACGCATGCGCGTGATTTGGGGATTGCGGTTGTTTGGTTGCAGCAGAAGACATCTGGTTCATGCATCGAGCAGACGAGATATTGCATTGTATTTTCTCGTCTGCTCAGAAGTAACGACTGCGTTATGTATTAAACCTGCGAACATTAATGATAATGGAAACTCTTAGCTGACGTCGTTATTATTTTTGGAGGGAAATTAGGGCACGGTTGACTATTTCTTGGTCATCCGGAAAGACATTTGCGCGCGCAGGTGAGCGGTAAAATATGGAGAACAATATTTAACTGTTTTTGGTATTCTTATTTGTAATTTCTTCAACTTTTACCTTTCTTATTTTACTTCACCGAGGTTTTATAATTAAAATATGCATTTAGTTTCAGATAAGTAAACATCGTTTGTGAAAGCATGTTTTCATTTCATTTTGAACAATTCTCAAATCTAACAGCTTCTGTGCACTGTAAATAATACAATTATTTACATGAGAACTGTTCTTTAATAAGATAATTCATCGAATATGATATAGTATTGAGAAAAACACTCATATTTGATATCCATCACCGCGTTCTGAAATATCGTGCAAAAAAATCGTAGAATACATTTTTTTCTGCGCGTGACGTGGCGTGCATCAATTGGTCATGGAAATGTAGTGGAAACGAAGTCAGAATGAATGATGACGCACCAATGACGTTTACCCGGTAAGTTATAGTTTCTATTGAATCAACATAATAAATAATAGGTTGATGGTTGTTGGATGTATGGATGGATGTTTAGATGTATGGATGTATGGATGGATGTTTAGATTTAAGTATGTATGGATGGATGTATAGATTTATGTATGTATGGATTGGTGTATAGATTTGTGGAGGTATGGGTATATGTTTGGATGGATGTATTGATGTTCAAAGTATCATTAGCAATACACGAAACTGTGTTTTAATTATGAGTCTTCAAAATAAGTTCATTTCGCTCCCTGATGTAAAGCGTTCTTCAATTTTTTTAATCTGTGACAAAAAGTTGGAAAACGTTTGACAATCTGTGTGCAATTACCTTTAATGCAATTAAACATATAGGTGCGGTAATAACGACTCATAGTTGCGGCTAAAGAGGATGTTGTTTAGCGCGAGACTCGTCATTTTATTGTCCGTAAATTACAGCAGACGATTATAACGCTGAACATCTGGCGCCATCAGCTGTTAGGAAGCGAAACTGTCCGCTGCTGAGCGCGCGCCTGGTGAGGCGCTGTGAGGTAGTGCCAACAGAAGCTGCATTGTCACTTTGAGCGGAGTCGTGGATAAATGAGCTGCCATCATAACTCGGTCATAATTGGAGAGGATTTAAGGGCCTATGTCTTTGAAAACTGGATTCATATGAGGATATAAATATAAAATGGTAGAGAAGGCGGATATAAACAGTATTACGCAGAAAAGGCGATTTACAAGAATAAGTACATGAAATAAATAAAAAAGAGTATATTTAAAACTCAATGAAATATTTGACAAAATCCAAAACATGCAAGCACACAAGTGTGATACCATTCCAACAAAAAGTATTTGATATATCTATAATTTATTTAACTCCAGCAAACAACACATATTGAGCAAAGGCTCTTAAAAGAAATTACATTCCTGCGCGTTTGGTGCTTTTCCACTTCATTCGGAATGTCGTAAAATATAGGATCTGGATATTGTTTGTGCATAGACACACATATAATCAGGGAGCTAATAATATCTGCAGTTTCACTAATGTTATGGCATAAAATGTCTCACGCCATGTGCTGCGTGTTCAGATGATTCATAGAAGATTTCTGATAAATTAATATTGCAGCGACAGTGTGTGCTCTTTATCGTGAATATAAGCAGTATTTTGTTGAAAGCAGAAAGAACAGATGGTCAGGTTGCATAAAATACATTCAGAGAATTCCCTTTGGTGCGTGTTACTTGCTGTAACGATGGTGGGTTATTTTAGTTTAAACCAATTTATTTTATCTTGATTGCATCAAACGCAAAAGGCTTATTGAGATAGGCTCGAGTTAGTTTCTTGGTTAGTACAACAACTTGGTTAAGCGCTCACACAGTAGTGTTCGAACCCAGGACCTCCCTGTCACTAGGCGATCACCATATCAATTACACCACGGCGACTTTGACGGTAACTGTTATTAACGACCCATATCCATCATAAGGGAGTATCAATCGATTACTGTGTAAATTGACTCAAATCAATAAATATGGAATATGTTGTTCTGATGTGTTGTATAGCACGAGTTGAGTGTCTGATGTTGCTTTTTTACGAACCCGCAGGACTGTATTTAAGACGATGCACTCATGTATAAGTCTGAATAAACTGTCTGTCTGTCTTTAAAACGCAAATTCAACATTATTTCTTTTTGTTAACAGATGTTATTTCTAAATAAAACGTGCATGTTCATAATACATGGAGTACAACGTCGCTTAATCAACTATTGTGATATAACCTCGGAATAAAAAAAGCCATGTAATAATCCGTATATATGTGTTTATATGACATAATTTGTGTATATAAATAATATATTTTTTACAAATAACTGTGTGAAAGACATGGAAGTATGAATAGAAACAATGTTCTTTTCATGAATTATTTTAAGAACCTTTCAAAGCTTGGCTGATTTATCTCATTTTTCAAGGATGTTAGATATTCCACAGTGCAAAAAAGCCAATACCGGGTACGGCATGTTCGACCTTGCCAACATTTATCCTCATCGATCTTTTGCGCTTATCAGCACTTGTAAGCGTTCTACCAAAAGTATTGGAAATGTTTCATACAGATAATTGACGAAACGGTCTATTCTTTGTTTTTAAGTTCATTGCGTTGCTGCTTTCTTGTTGAATACATCACTGCCTTCCCCTGTTTTATGTCATAGCTCATTCATTATACTCTTTGTTAAGTAAATTCTTTTGTCTTTTTACTCTTTCAATTCACCACTATTTCCTTACACACATCCTTGCTATGTTTCTTCCGAACAGTGTTTACTGCTCTGTATGTTTCCATCCGCAGCCTCTGTTTTGTCTTTCATTCTTAACACGATTTGCTTACATTTTTTTCAGATTTGAAACTGAAGTATACCAGTCAATACGTTTTTTCACACGCGAATAAGTGCAGGGAAGAAGTGCATGAAAGAACTTAATTATGTGTCATATATATTTTTTATTTCTCTTCTTTGAAAGACAATCAAATCTTTCATTTTCTCCGAATAAATGTACAAGGGGAGAAAGCGATCAGCCTACAGATATGACATACAAGGTAAACATCGCGCTTTATATGTTCCGCTAATAAATTAGTTTTATTACTATGTTTGCTGAGGTACACATCATTTTTATCACACACCATTGTGTTTGTAATCGCAGAATTAGGATGTTCAGTTGAATACCTGTAGTGAACAAATGATGGCGTCACGTTGCAGGCAATACTGTGCGATAGTAATACGCCGAGGCCGACGAAGGGGTGAGTAATATAAATGTTACCATTCGAAAGAATAGTCCAGCTAAAAACGGATAACTCCTTACGAGTATGCTTACGAAATTACGAATGAAAACTTGATACCTTTGAAATAGATGGCAGAGCGAAAGAAACAGAGTCCAACACGTCGACTTTGTTTTAATGGAAAACATAACGCTAAGACCAGTTAATGAAGATTAATCAACCTGTTAAACGCATTATTTTACTAAACAAAGATATGACATTTTAAATGAAGCGTTTTTTTTTTTTTAATGTCAGTTTATATGTTTACTAATAAAGTTGTCACACGTGGAGAGTCTAAAACAATTAATACAAGCAATAACATAGTTAAATACAAAAGTCTGCCTACACAGGGATTTGAAGTCGTGACCTTAACGAGCAAAAGCCGCCTAATACGCTACCCCTGGGCCTATCCGGCCTTTGATATTAACAACGTCTTAAAAACGTTTTGTTAGAAATATGTCTTCAAATTATTGGTGAAAAGCGTAATAAACGGTTCATAATTTTACTGATTTTGATTGATGTTGATTCCTACACAAACCGATTTTTATATACCGGTACATATTTTTTGTGTACTTGCCTTACTTAGACTTGTACATCAGTGTGCGAAATAACACTAATGCCGAAGACTTATACTGAAAATACACTTTCGTTTACGAAACATCATCGTCAGAAATTGATAAAATTATATAACGTCTCAGACGCGGAACGATCTAAAAATTTCGATTTCTTGTGTTATTGTTATATTTTGTAACAACACGTGGATGGTTATACAAATTATAAAATAAATGGCAACCCATGTGAAGACGGATGTACAGGTCTGCACATAATGTTGTCGTTAAGGCTCAACGACGACCCGAACATAAACTCTTAATTACACACACACATTCGTGAAGACGGAAGGTTGAGTGGTTTCGGCGCTTGGCTTTTACTCCATGGGTCAGTGGTTCGAGCCCTGGTGTGGTTAACTTTTTTTTCTCTTTTTTTTTTTTACTTTTCTTCTTGTTTTTATATTGGAACTCTTAAGTTCTTATGTTCATATTTATCAATTTCATGACACACTTCAAAACATGCCAAAATCTGTGAACAAGTCCCTTTAATTTCCCGCACTGATATCTATTCATACGACACATGCACACTAACATAGTACCATTTTAGTGTTCGAGTGTCGTATGAATAGATATATTTGCGGGAAATTAAAATTGAATTTATTGTGTCACAAAAACATAAAAACGAGCATTCAATATCTACAAAAATCCATGTTACCAAACAACATCTGACATTGTTTCGGCAAATGCTATAAGGAACACTGATTTTTAATTGTTAAACTTTATTTTTCGAAATATTGTAAACAAAGTTTGTTGATTTTGAGTAGTAATGGGGCTTTAATAATTTTAAACAAGGAAAACATAGAACAACTTACCATTATGTACGTTGAAATTGATCCCAAGAATCACAGAAAAAAATGTAACAAAGGAACACTGCGCAATGATTCACGAACAAAAGTGAGCAACAGTGTTTGCTCGAGGTGTGTTAAGAGCCTCTCACAAAATGTAAATGATGCACGGTGCTATATGTTTCTCAAATTCTGGCTTTTAACGCTTTCACTTTCCCTGCAAACGTCTCGTGCATGCTTACATGTCGATCATTAGAATGTTCTTCTGCTTCTGAAACTGTCTGGGATTGGGAGCAGATGACATGTATGTGGCGGTATATTTCGCTTAAAGAAAGTGAGATCTGAACTTGTGAGGCGTTCTTAAGACATACATTCATACATGTGTATACCTTTTTATATTCATTCCCATTGTTACATTACACATAAAACAACTATATGTGTCATGTTCTGAGAAAACTGGGCATAATGCATGTGCGTAAAATGTCGTCCCAGATTAGCCTGTGCAGTCCGCACAGGCTAATCAGGGACGACACTTTCCGCTTTTATGACGTTTTCGTTTAAATGAAGTCTCTTCATAGCAAAAATCCAATTTAGGCGGAAAGTTTCGTCCCTGATTAGCCTGTGCGGACTGCACAGGCTAATCTGGGACGACAATTTACGCACATGCATTATGCCCAGTTTTCTCAGAACATGACTCACTTTAATGACACATTTATCGTGTACGTGAATCGTTATCGTTTATCGTTTACGTGAATCGCAAACATTACTGCGCGGATACAAAACACAACATATGATATAACGAATGATACATTAAATACGAATAAAAAGACATTTTATGTTTGCAGTACGAAATATGATCTAAAAGCGGTTTGTATGAATATGTATAAGATATCCAAAATCCACGATAAAACGGTTGATGCATGTAACACAAAGACTTGAAACCATGTATAAGCGCGTTGTTACTGTGGGTGACTAACGACGACCAAACCAGAGGTCATTGTTTTCCGTACCGTGGCTTATCAGTGCTATGATGTAGCAATTAATGTGATGTATCGATTGTATGTTGGAACGTAACGATGCCACAACATGGAATGAAAATATGATTGAAAATAGAAACATACGAGAATGTATGCTTCTGAACGTGTCTGGGTTGGGGAGCAGACGACATGTTCCCATGGTTACAATTATATTACCGAGTTTAATTCATTTTGGCGTTTATGACGAGTTAAGCTTTTGCGTGAATCGCAGAAATTAAATTGCGCATGTATACAGAAAAAAAGCATATTCTATAACGAATGATTCATTAAATATGAATAAATAGACCTATTTATTTGTATTATACATGAATAAGATAATAAAAATCAACGAGAACACGGTTGATCCATGTAACACAAAGACCTAAAACCACGTTTTACTGTGGATGACTAACGACAATCGCAACAGAGAGGTCATTGTTTTACCGTACTGTGGCTTATCAGTGCTATGATGTAGCAATTAACATGAATTAGCAGGTCTGCTATACACGTGGTAACCAGGACAATTGAGATTTACTATTATTGCAGGTTAATTTGAATAAGATTGACGTAAATGAACAGAACAGAACAGACAGTTTATTAAGACTTATACAAATGTACATCGTCTAAATACACAAAATATAATACAACATATTGTCACGTGTCAATATATTACAACGTATGGGTTATAACAAAATACAAAATGTAATATAACAATTTGAGACAAAGTATATTGGACAAAGAAGAACGACTTAACATTACCGTAGTAACATATATATCATTTTACTAGCAGTAAGTTACTACTTTAGTTTTCGTTGACAATATTATTTGTGATAGAATATCTTACGGCTAGAGCTTCCTTCATATATTTACGCAAATTTATTATTTCAATTTTACAAGTTGAGTTTAATAAAGTATGGAACTTAAAAACTGATGGATTCACATAGTAAACAGTTTTTATATATTTTTGTCTTAGTTGGCGGAAACATGGAAATTTACATATAAAGTGGAATTCATCTTCTATGTCCCTTTGATCACAACATTGACAATATCGTTCATTACGGGGAATATTATTACGTGCGTATCTTCCAGTTTGAATTCTCAAAGAGTGGGCAGAAGCCCTTAGTTTAACAAAGTATGTACGCAAACTTTTTCGCAGTAAATCTAAGTAAGTTTCGTATTCAAGAGTGGTTTTGAATATTATATACATATCTATACATGGAATACTATGGAAGCTTTTGAAACATCGCTGTTTTAAATGGTCTTTCTGAAGTGTTTAGCCATTAAACGCTTTTTTTTTTTAAACAAGAGGGTCATGATGGCCCATAGGCGCTCACAGTGGTTCACGGAAATCAATTGTCGAAAAATTGCCTTGTGATCTAGTTTTTGACCCCACTTAACCCAGATTCAAAACATTGCCTTGATATGGTCAAGATAACCATTCTGAACATTTTTCATCAAGACTGAATTATAGATGTGGCCTCTACAGTGGTGACAAGTTTGTTTGAAATATTTGACCTGGTGACTCAGTTTTGACGCACCTGACACAGATTCAAATGTGGCCTTGATATTGTCAACATTCTGATATGCATTTAGTGTTATCAAGTTTGAGTCATATAGCTTGCCCCTAGAGTGGTGAGATTTGTTTTTTAAGATCCGACCAGGTGACCAAGTTTCCAGACGCACCTGATCCAGATTCGAACTTGGTCAAGATATATTAAAGGGACTTTCAACAACGAATGACGAAAAAAGAAACGTTCTAAAATACCGTATTTTGTTACAATTATTAGTTTATATTGATAAAAATATCACGACTGGTATAGTACATTACTTGAAAAAAGTTCATATTTTCAGTATATTCGGTAATAAAATTTCGCGATGTGAAATCGAAAGTACTTCGCGAAAATAGGTGACATAACGATATACACACTATAAATAACGCAAGTAGATTGATCATTTTATATATAATATATATACAATTCACTACGCATGCACAATTCGCATTCCTGGGTTTACCACGTGACGAGGAGTACCAATCTACTTGCGTTATTTATAGTTAACTTGTAGACATACACAGAACATTTATTACCGAATATACTGAAAATATGAAAACTTAACAACTTTTTTCAAGAAATGTAATATACCAGTCGTGATATTTTAATCAATATAAACTAATATTTGTAAAAAGATACGGTATTTTAAAACTTTTCTTTTTTTTGTGATTCGTGGTTGACAGTCCCTTTAAAGATAAACATTCTGACAAAGTTTCATCTTGATTTAGTCATAAATGTGGTCTCTAGAATGGCGACAAGTTTTTTTTTATAAATCAAATGTGATCTGTTGATCTAATTTTGGACGCATGTGATCCAGATTCGACTTTGATAAGATAAACATTCTCACAACGTTTCATCAGTATTGACTCAAAAAATGTGGCCATCATAGTGGTAACAAGATTTTTTCTAAAGTTTGACCTGGTGACGTAGTTTTTAGATGCAGGTGATCGAGATTGGAACTCGGCCTAGATATTTATAGGCACAAACTAATCTGGAATGTTTGTTGAAGATTTGGTGAAAAGTGCATACATTTGGTGAGCTGAAAGGGCCCATTTCGCATTTCTTTGTATAAACAAAGGCAAATTACTCTGAAGTACGAATAGGCTTGTTAACGCACTTAGCTTCAATTTTATGTCAACATACATTTCCAGAAAGCTTGGTGAAAATTCCATGAAATGTGTACGACTTAGAGAGTTGAAACTTTGAATTTTGTTTACTATAAATTTCATGGCCCTAACTCTGAAGTACCTAATGAAATTAGCTGACTATCATACTCGGCCTCTTTTTTATTTCAACAAACATATCCAGAAAGTTTGGAGAAGATTCAATGCAAACTGTACAACTTTGAGAGCGCAAAGCATCCACAATATGTCCCATCAAGAGACAGGTGTGTAAAATACGAAATGTTTAATCCTCACATCAATAAATTCTCCACTTTGTCACAACAATTGGTATATAAATGAACCAATCAATATGAGGGGCTTTTTAAATTAATGACAAGAAGTGCATACACGTTGCACATTATAAAATATTGACACTGGGCACATGTTTTATAGTTTTCTTTATTCAAGTGTTCACATATAGAGCATCACTTCTTTAATTGGTAGGACTCTCATATATAACACGTTCATGGGGCAATTAATGAAAAGTTTAGTACTATTTATAATTATATCAATATCAATGTTTAAAAGGTACATCTGATCAGAGTTATTATTTGTATACACTATGACAATGATACACTATTTGTTACTAAGGTAAACTAGATAACATTATCAAGTAGATTATTTTCAGAAATTTGTCAGAAGAGAGTTGGATTCAGGGCTATAATGTAAGACTTACTATATTTGGTTTGTCTATTAGACAATTTTTCCATGATGGATAGGCGTATGTGTGTGCAAAGAAATAAATGAAACTGTGTTATGTGAACAGTAGGATTGCAGATTAGTTTTATAATGAGTTTTACGCATGTCTTTTTTTGCATTTATTGACTCTTTTTTCCAAAACATGATCATAACAAGTTTTTTCTTATAAGATTTTACCCAGTGATAACAAATTTGACCCCCTTCGACCAAAATTCAATATATGTTATTGTTTGAACCCAGGCATATGTCTGTGCGTTTTGTGGGGTAGACAAGCATTCCAAAGTCAATTTGTAAAAGAGATCATTGCGACTGCAATAGACCCTTTTCTCATTTCCGATATCTAGAACAGTATCAATTGCCATAATTGATAAAACGAATCGAAAAAGAGGCAAGCGATGTGGAATCTGGAATTGGACATTCGTCAATGTCAATAGTTAATTCGTAAAATTATCACAAACAATCTTCAATGAACTTTGCTTTGATAAATATGTATTGTTATTTTTCTTCAGTTTTGCTTTTATTCATTTAATTTTCATTTTATAAAGTGATCAATAAGAAAATTTGCTCAGTGTATGTGTTTTTTTACGAGGCCTTGTGATTTGAACGCATCTTTTTTTTTTTTCTTAACGAATAGATGTAGACAAACCATAACGTCCGACATTCTTCGGTTTGCTTTAGTACGAACCAAGTTCCAGGCTAAACTAGAGTTGGCCATGTCAATGTCGACGTGGATTTAGAGCTCGGAACAAGTCAATGTCTACGCGAATCGTTTGCTCAACTGTATAATATATGTTGACACGATTATACAAACTTGATAAGCATTTAGAAATAATAATAAGTTCGTTTGCCGTATGAACATGGTTCCAACAACAAGAATGTTTGTACCATGACAGGTACAATTGTTCCACGTTAATCACCTTCCACAGGCAGATGGAGCATTGTATCGCATAAAAAAGAAATCCGGTCGCGACAGCAGACATTGCAAAACATTACAAAAGGCAAACAACTCTAATAAGCATGATTTGTTAAAATGAGCCCCACATGTTGAACCTATTTTCCCGCTGCCTAGTCCCGAAAGAATGGCATAAGAAATGAACATTTAAATGCAAACCTCTGCAGAATATAAAATACACGTGCGTTCAAAATATTTTCGGTTGATTGACGCATGCGCGTGTCTGGGGGATTGCGTTTTTGTTGGTTGCGGCAGAAGACATCTGGCTCATGCATCGAGCAGACGAGATATTGCATTGTATTTTCTCGTCTGCATTAGAAGCAACGACTGCGTTATTCTTTACACCTGCTAACATATTAAATGGAAACTCTCAGCTGACGTCGTGATTGATTTTGGCGGGAAATTTATGCACGGTTGACTATTTCTTAGTCATCCGGAAAGACATTTGCACGCGGAGGTAAGGGGTAAAAAAGCGAGAACTATCATAATATTTGTTTGATCCTATGATCTATGATTTATTCCAATAATATCTTACTTGACTTTACGGATTGTTAGTTTTTATGCATTTATTTTCCGATAAGTTTACTTCGTTTGCTTAATAATTTATTTTTTTTATTTTATTTCATATTGAACAATGCTCAAATCTAACAGTTTATGTCCACTGTAAATAATACGATGATTCACAAGAGCACCGTAATGTTCATAGTGTAAAAACTGTTTAAATGAGTGTGCATTTAAAACTTGTGTATGGTGTTATTTTGTCTAGTATACGATTGTCAATTACTATTAAACGAAATATTCTACTTCACTATTAACATGTTCTCAAATTATATTGAGAAAACACTCATACTTTATATCTAATACTGCTTACTGAAAAATCGTGCGAAAGATCGTATACTACATTTTTACCTCACGTGATATGACGTGCATCAATTAGTCGTGGAAACGTAGTCAGACGTGATGATGACGCACTAATGACTCTGAAGTTCTAACTATTTTACATTGAATAAATAAATTATAGGACAGGCTTCATTTGTTATCTGAAGTTTTTTAACAGAAGAATTAGTGAAGGTTCTGTATTATACTAATTATCTCCAATAAGAAAGATAGGTGTTGGTGCGTTCTGTTGGAATGAATGAACTTTAAATTAAGGGGTGAATTAATTATTGGTGGATGGATAGATGGATGGATGGATGGACGGTCGGACAGAGGGACGGACGGACGGGCGGACGGACGGATAGACGGGTGGATGGATAGACGAATGGATGGACGGAGGAACCTACGGAACTACGGAGTGACGGACGGACGGATGGATGAACGGATGGATTGAGGTATGGATGGAATAACGGATGGAATGACGGATGTATGGATGGATGTATGGATGGATGGATATTTTCTTTAAAGGTATGCATGAACTATAAATCATACATTATCGAAGGAGTGAGAGAGTGATGTACGGAATGTAAAATCGAAAATTCTAGACAAGGAATGGTTGAAATAAGCATTAATGAAATCAAAGGGAATGGATGTTCATACATTTCGTAAGTATATAACACCTGGACCCGTATTCAGAAAAGCCCTTTCAGGAAATTCTTTATAAAGCCACTGTATTCATTAAGTGTTGTAATATTTAGTGTTTATGTCTTTTAACATTTGTATGGTATAACTAAGTGAATACTTCAGACATTATTAATCTTTTATCCTTCTGTATGCTGGTAAAAAATGGTTGTCTTTTACAAAGTTAAATCAGAAATTGTAAACTTATGCGTTTTACTTTGGTTAAAATTTCCCTCCTGAGCATTCTGAATAGGTCACCAGCTCTGAGCATATTTGGTAAGGGAAGACAACCATTCGTAATGCGAAAATGGGTCTAACACCACTAGCGACCATAAGTGATCCCCGTGCTGTTATACAATTTAACAAAAATAACAGAAACATTCCAAATTATTCAGTTGATTCGCGAACAGGGAGGTAAGGAAGAAAGATAAAAGAGGCCAAGGAGGAATGGATTGAGGTACAATATACCATCATCGACAAAGAGATGACCGCAGGCAGCAGTTAGAAGGCCTTCAGCACCCTCAAGACCCTCACGAAGACCAGTCAGCCCAAGGCCAGTGTTATATAAGACGCTGACGGGAATCTCCTTACCGTGAGTGCCACAGTCCTAAACAGGTGGACTGAATACTGCAGTGACCTCTACAACTAAACGCTTCAACCAGACTCCAGTCTCCTTCAGAACGATCCCATATCAGAAGCGGACGACCATACTTAAGGCAGAGGTGGAGAAGGCAGTGCGTAGTCTTAAGGCAGGAAAATCTCCAGGAGTGGACACCATCTCTTCCGAGCTGATTAAGCACGGAGGAGAGGCAACGACTGAAACAATGACGGCACAATGCCAAAAAAACTTGGAGGAGAGACGTGGCCAAAGCAGTGGATCCATTCACTGGGCATACCTCTACCGAAAAGGGGCAATCTCAAGTTGTGCGAGAATTACCGCACCATTATTCTTATCAGTCATCCCAGCAAAGTCATGCTACGCATCATCCTCAATCGATTGAAAAGTTCAGAGCTGGACGGAGCACAGCGGAACAGATCTTCAAATGCAGAGTCATCATTGAGAAACACCTGCAACACAAACGTGAGCTCTTCCACAACTTTTGCCTTCAAGAAAGCTTTCGACCGCGTGTGGGGTGATGTTCTATGGCATGTTATGAGAGGATTCAACATTGACGAAGGGCTGGTGAAAGTCATTCAATAACTCAGCAGTACTTCATACCATCAGTGGGCGTCCGTCAGGGATGTCTGCTCTCTCCCGTCCTGTTCAACATTTTAATTGAGAAGATAATGCAGGAGACTCTCCATGACAACCACACCTCTATCCCATCGGTTGAAAACCCATCTTCAACTTGAGATTCGCTGATGACATTGACCTCATGGGTGGCAAAACATGAACGGCGTGAAGCTAGAAGAAGTGACCAGCTTAAAGTACTTGGGCGCAACCATGTCCAATGATGGTACTAGTACCGCTTATGTCCGAATAAGAATTAACATGGCAACCGCAGCGATGGCCAGACTGAGCAGGTTGTGGACAATCAGTTCCATCAGCTTCCCCAAGTACAGGCTCTACAAATCCCTCGTAGTCTCCATTCTACTGTACGGCTGCGAGACCTGGACGCCTCACGCGGACACAGAGCGCAGGATACAGGCATTTGAACATAAATGTCTTGATGATGATGAAGAAGATGATGATGATGATGATGTTGATGATGATGATGAATTTTATCATTTGCAAATGATCATTATTCATAAACAAAGCGGTATTTGCATTATGAGTCTTCGAAATTAGTTTCATTTCGCTCCCTGATGTAAAGTGTTCTTCTTTTTTCTTTAATCTGTGACAAAATGTTGGAAAAAACGTTTGACAATCTGTGCGCAATTCCCTTTAATGCAATAACGCATAGAGGTGCGGTAATAACGACTCATTGTTGCGGCTGAGGAGGATGTTGTTTAGCACGAGACTCGTCATTGAATTGCCCGTAAATTACAGCAGACGATTATTACGCTGAACATCTGGCGCCATCAGCTGTTAGAAAGCGAAAATGTCGGCTGCTGAGCGCGCGCCTCTGTGAGGTAATGAAAACAGAAGCCGCATTGTCACGTTAAGAGGAGTCGTGGATTTATGAGCTGAAAACGTAACTCGGTCATAATTGCACAGGATTGCAGGGCCTATGCCGTCAAAAATGTATTCATATACTGTGAAACCATTATTATTCGTCAAACATTAGTGTGCGTCTATTTCGTCAGTAGACTTATTGACGAATTTTAGTTCCTAACGAATAATTATGTCCAATGTTTAAACAAAATAAAGACTGAATTAAAGTTGACATGAAACATTATAATCCGACGTAATCCACGCATACTTATCCAGTTTTGATACAAAGGGGTGTATATTATACAGTGTACTTAACTGACACGTGACATTTCTTTTAATTGATAGTGTTATTAAAATGGATTATCGGATATATATGCACATAAGACAAGCGGTATGTTAACAGTTATTCAGTCCCACTAATCCGCTGATCATAACAATAAACGTGTTAATAGCATAAAGTAATATGGACTAGTTACTATCACCAAATAACAAAAAAACTAGTTAATTGACATGTGATATAAACAGGGCCCACATCCTGCAAGTGACTCTAAAGGGCCCTCCCCCTTTCTCCATCACGAATTGCCGCAACCGCATGTATTACAAACAAATCGGATATTGACTGTCGAATTTTTTATTTATTTTTTACAAAATCAGAAATTGACGAAATTAAGTGCTGACGAAAAAGTCATTTTTTGGAAAATGACGAAATCTCGTGCTGACGAAAATAAATGGTTTCACAGTATAGGATGTAAAGGATATAAATATAATATGATAGGCAAGGCGGATATAAGTGTACTAGGTGCTATACACCGGGCACTAAAAGACCCAGGGTCACCTCTGGAACGGGCTAACACGTCTTCTGGGGGCGATGGCCATATGGGAGACAATCCCGGTGCACTCGATAAAAATGAAGACACACACACAAGGCGGATATAAATAGTTTATAGCAGGAAAGGCGGTTTACGAGAACAGTTCCATAAAATTAATATAAGAGTGTATTTAACACACAATGAAGCATTTGATAAAATCAAAGCATATAAACACAAAAGTATGACACAATTTAAACACAAATATAAAATGGTTCGAAATCACGACCTAGGTGTCGTTAAAAAAACACACAAGAGAAAAGAGAAACGGCACTTTAATCAACTGCTCGGTTTGAAGTTTGTAGAGCTGTACAATTGCAAACCTATAGTGTTATCTTTAAATCTGGAAATAATACTTATAAAGTAATTTTGATATACCTACAATTTATTAAATTCCAGCCTAAACGCAAATACAGCAAGATCACTTCAAATAAATTAGATTATTGCACGTTTGGTGTTTTTCCACTTAATTCGGAATGTTTTTGAATAGTGTTGTGCTTAGAGACACATATGTTTAGAGAGCTCATAATCTCATCTGCAGTCTCCCGCAATATGCTGCATGTTCAGATGATTCATCAGAGATTTCTGATAAATAAACATTGCAGCGACAGAGTGTGATCTTTATCGTGAATATAATAAGTATTTTGTTGAAAGCAAAAAGAACTAGGCGGACACCATGCCCCTTCGACAGTAACTGGGACAGAGTGACCATGCACTAACTGTTATCTATCATAACGGAATATCAATCGATTTTTATATAAATTTATTGGAATCAATACATATGGAATTTATGATGTTGTTTTCCACGAACACTAAGGACTGTTTTTAAAGCAAATTCCACGTTATTTCTTTTTTGTTACACACCAACATCTATTGTTAATACAGGAGTCCCCATCAATCAACTCGTGCGAAACAACCATCGGGATAAAAAAGTCATTAATACTCCGTATATATTTGTTTATATGACATCAGTGTTGTATTTAAATAATACATTTAATACAAATAACTGTGTAAAAAACATTAAAGTATGTACAGAAACCATGTTCTTTCCCTGATTTATTTCAAGAACCTTTCAAAGCTTGGCTTATTTATCTCATTGTTCCAGGATGTAAGGAATTCCACACCGCTAAAAAACCAATACCGGGTACTGAAGGTTTGAACATGCCAAAATTGTGCCTCTTCGATATTTGGAGCTTATCGGCACTTAGTAAGCGTTGCAAGAAATGTCTTGGCAATGTTTCACACTGTTTTCTTTAAAGAAGAATCCACCCTTTCATTTTCTCCGAATGAAATACAACGGAAAAAAGCAAATAGCCTACATATATTACTTACAAAGTATATATATAACGCTAAATGTAATCCGCTAACAAATTAAAACATACGAGAACGTAAGTCCATATTAAACTACATTGACATTCAGATTGACGTACATTTAATTGTAAGCAGCCGTGTTTCAAGGTTTTTTTTACATTTATATACAATTATATTTTTTTTCTTTTACAATAAGTGTTGTGATACACATCTTTTTATTACACATCATCGCCAAACACTGTCTTTGTTATGGCAGAATAAAGAGTTTCAAGTGAATGCCTGTAGTGAACAAAGGAAGACTGTCACGTTGCACGCACAACTGTGAGAAATTATGACGCATACGCCGACAAACGGGCGAATAATATGAGTCGCGTTCTGAGAAAACTGGGCATAATGCATGTGGGTTAAGTGTCTTCCCAGATTAGCCTGTGTAGTCCGCATAGGCTAATCCGAGACGATACTTTCCGTCTAAACTGGATTTTTGCTAAGAAGAGACATCATTCAAACGAAAAATTCCATAAAAGCGTAAATTGTCGTCCCTGATTAGCCTATTCGGACTGCACAGGCTAATCTAGGATGACAATTTACGCACAAGCATTATGCCCAGTTTTCTCGGAACATGACACAAATAGCGTCGTCTTCGTTTATTTCAACATTCACATTTTCACAATATGTGAATAGAATGAGCAAATACAGTTTATATAACAAAATAACGGAGTCGCGTCATATTCAGGAAACAACGGTAAATTACTACGTTCAAGACGGAATGTAGGAACATAAAACATGCAGAATTAAAAATCGACTAAACCACTTATATATATTTATATAAGTATAACTATTCGGTCGAATAGTACAGCTAAAAACGGATAAATGCTTACGAGTATGATGTCGACCGATGTTTATCAATACCCGAACGATATTTTTATGTTCAAAATTATTTGTGTTTTTGCTCGTCTAGACATAGTGAATATATTAATTTTTGACTATAGATGTTTTAATGATCATTCTATTAAATTGTTAATTCATTAAAACTTCAGACGTTTTGAGAAGGAAAACGTAAGAACAACTTACCATTATGAACGTTGAAATTGATCCCAAGAATCACAGAAAATACACAAAGGTAACAAAGGAACACTGCAACAATGATTCACGAACAAAAATGAGCAACAGTGTTTGCTCGAGGTGTGTTAAGAGCCTCTCACAAAATGTAAATGATGCACGGTGCTATATGTTTCTCAAATTCTGGCTTTTAACGCTTTCACTTTCCCTGCAAACGTCTCGTGCATGCTTACCTGTCGATCATTACAATGTTCCTCTGCTTCTGAAACTGTCTGGGATGGGGAGCAGACGACATGTATGTGGCGGTATAGAACGCTGTTGGAATTGTATGTTAGAAAGTGAGATTTGAACTTGTGATACGCTCTTAAGACATACATCTTTTTATTTTCTTTCCCATGGTTGCAATTATATTAATAAGTTTGGTTCATGTTAACGTTAATGACAAGTTAATCTTTTGCGTGAATGACACACTAACTTAATGTATACAGAACACAGCAGATGTTATAACGAGTGATTATTTAACGACGAATACAAACACATGTTATTCTTGCAGTACGAATTATGATATTTAAACAATTTGGGCGTTTCTTTTAATGTGTATATATATGTATAATGTATTGAAAATCCACGAGAAAACGGTTGATCCATGTTACACAAAACCTGAAACCACGTCTACACGCGTTTTACTATGGATGACTCACGACGGCCGCAGAACAGAGGTCATTGTCTCACCGCACCGTGGCTTATCAGACTCAGTGCTATGATGTCGCAATTAACGTGAATCAGCAGGTCTGCAAAACACGTGATATCCAGGACAATTGAGATTGGCTGTTATTGCGGGTTAATTTGAATATGATTGACGTTAATGGAAGCTTTTGAAACATCGCTGTTTTAAATGGTCTTTCTTAAGTGTGTATAGCTTAAACGCTTCTTTAACCCTTTGAGCGCTGGAACCGGATTTTGAAGGCCTTTGCAAACAGTTTGGATCCAGATGAGACGCCACAGAACGTGGCGTCTCATCAGGATCCAAACTGTTTGCTATTCTGATAGTATTCTTTGAAAAAAAATCGAAGAAAATGCTAATTTTAGAATTTTAGCAGACAACATTTTAGCAGACGACAAATTTCCCAGCATGCAAAGGGTTAAGACAAAAGGGCCATGAAGGCTCATAAGCGTTCACCTAAGTTCACGGACACCACATTTTAAAGAATTGACCTGCTAATCTAGTTTTTGACCCACTTGACCCAGATTCAAAACATGGCGTTCATGCTGTCAAGATAAATAATCTGACCAAATGTTATCAAAACTGAGTCATAAATGTGGCCTCTAGAGTGGTAACAAGTTTTTTTAAATAACATTTGACCATGGACTTAGATTTTGGACGCACCAGACCCAGATTCAAATGTGGCCTAGGTATTGTCAAGATAAACATTTTGATATAAATTCATCAACCTTGGGTCATACATCTTGCCCTAGAGTGGTCAGATTTGTTTTAAAGATCTGACCAGGTGACCTAGTTTCCAGATACACGTCATCCAGATTCGAACTTGGTCAAGATACATTTAAGATAAATGTTCTGACAAAGTTTCATCACGATTGAGTCATGATTGTGGTCTCTAGAGAGGAAGCAATGTTGTTGTTTTTTTAAAATAAATTTGATCCGGTGATTTAATATTTTGTGATTTAATATTTTGACGCATGTTTTTTGAACTCGGCTTCAATATTGTAAAGATAAAACTTCTGACTAAGTTGCATCATGATTGTATCAAAAATGAAGCCTCCAGAGTGGTATAAAGGCGTGTCTAATATTTGGCCCGGTGAGGTAATTTTGGGATGCAGTTGACCCAGAATTCGACCAAAATATTTATAGGCACAAACATATCTGAAATATGACGAAGATTTGGAGAAAAGTGGAGGAGTTAAGTTAGCTGAAAAGGCGAATTTTGCATTTCTTTTTATATAAACAAAAGGCAAAACAAATGAAGTACATATACCGGTAGGCTAGTTATCGAGCTAAGCCCTCATTTTATGTCAACCAACATTTCCAGGAAGCTTGATGAAATATGTATGACTGTGAGAATGGAAACGGCCAATTTGTTGTTTTTTGTGTGTAAATTAATGGCAATAACTCTAAAGTGAATTATGAAAATTGGCTGGTAATCAAACTTTGCCTCCATTTTATGTCAATAAAAAGATCCATAAAGTTAGGTGAACACTCAATGAAAGCTGTACAACTTTAGGAGCGGAAAGCTGCCCAAATAACAGCCCATCCATAGTACGACACGTCAAGAGACAGTTGTATAAAATACAAAATGTATGATAGTCAACATTAATTAATGCTAGCATTAGCCACAACAATGTGTACATAAATGAACAAATCATTATAAATATTTAAAAAATTTATGACAAAATGTACATAGGACTAGAACTTGTAACATCTTGTAAAATCTATCATAAGGCACTGCATTAAAAGTTAATCAGTATTTATAATTTCATCAACATAAATGTTTATTAGGTACATCAATGTTGTTAATTTATAATTGACGTAAGCCATCAATAATAAATTTACCTAGTATCAATTTATATTATATATGTGTGTATTGTTTTTATTTGTTGGTTCCAAAATGCGCATTACCAACGTTTAAAATGTTTCACAAATATGCCATAAATTATTTTCAAAAGAAAGAGTGCCATTGAAATGATTATATAACGGTACTCACAGCATACATGTATACTGCTATTGTAATAAACATAACAAGAGATGTGTTTGTCAGAAATACAAACACAATGCCCCCTAATGTGCCGCTTTAAAAAAAAATAAAATAAAAAAATTGACCTTTTGACCTTGAAGGATGACCTTGACCTTTCACCACTCAAAATGTGCAGCTCCATGAGATACACATGCATGCCAAATATGAAGTTGCTATCTTCAATATTGCAAAAGTTATGACAAAACTTTAATATTGGTTAAAGTTTTGGACAGACAGACAGACAGACAGACAGACAGACAGACAGACAGACAGACAGACAGACAGACAGACAACCCAAAACAATATACCCCCTTTTTTTTAAAAAGGGGACATAAAAATGTATCTGAATTGTGTTTTTATTCTAATACTAAGCATTTGACTTACAAAATAAATAAAAAAGCACCATGAGGGCATAATTATTATATTACAAGAGCACCATGACCGCATTAGGCAGCTCACCAGAGACTATGATGCCACAAATTTCCTAATAATATTGATATGGTAATTAACTAGTGACCTAGGTTTTGTTCCCACATAAGCCAATTTTGAAGTAGCTTAATAGATCATTGAGACAAATGATATGACACATTGACATCAAGATTGGGAAAGAAATATGTGTGGCGTTCTGAGAAAACTGGGCATAATGCATGTGCGTAAAGTGTCGTCCCAGATCAGCCTGTGCCGTCCGCTCAGGCTAATCCGGGATGACACTTTCTGCCTAAACTGGATTTTCGCTAAGAAGAGACATCATTTAAACGAAAAATTCCATAAAAGTGTAAATTGTCGTCCCTGATTAGCCTGTGCGGACTGCACAAGCATTATGCCCAGTTTTCTCAGAACGCGACTCATATGACCTCTGGAGTGATCACATGATTTTGCTTCAATTTGAACAAGTGATCTCGATGTAGACCTCATGAGGCCCAGTTTTAACTGAGATATATTGGAGACAAATGTTCAGACCAAGATTCATGAAAATTGGGCAAAAAACGTGTCCTCTATAGTGCTCATGTTATAAATGTTTACAATGTATGAAAGACCAAAGCTCAATATGAGCATGTTCAGCTCTGGCAAACTTGAAAGCATACAGTTTAATGTCCATGTAATGTAGATTTGATACAATTATCTCACAAAATTCAGAATTTAAATTAAGAAAGACATGTGCTCATTGTTATCAAACTGGTTATCACCCTTTGCAATAATATGTTGCCCCTTATTACCATAAATAAACTTAAAAGTATTGACTTGAAACCTAACAATATACAAGGAGACATGAGAAAACATATATACAAGTAGGTTATGCTGGGTTAAGCAATACTGAAAATGTGAAAATGCATACTTCTGAATCAATATGGCAATCAGTTATAAAACACTAGACAAAGCCAGCATCAAAGTTCATCTTTAGGCAGGCTATTGTTTAACATCCTCTTCGCAGCAATGAACGCTGGGTGAGATCGAACATGGTCAGCTGCCATGGCAACCAGCCTCATGAACTCCACAACCTCGAAGCCGTAATTTGTGAATTTCTGGTGGGCTCCAAGCTGAGGGTGATGTCCCTGTGGAAACAACAAAGGAGGAATAGGTCAGAATGTGTGAACAGTAGTATATACTTGAAGACAAACCTTTTTTAAATTCGGCAAACAATTTATTTGCATAAAGTTTTGTTTTACAGGAATTTATTTTCAATATCGATTCAGAGGATTGGGGGATGAAAAAAAATATTGTCAATTTTTAAAAAGTATTTATTATTTTAAAAAGACAGTCAGACCTAACATGTGTTTGTTACTCGTACAAGTGCTAAGAATAGTATACTTAGTAGGCTTTGAAATTAAAAATAAAATTGCAATTGTTACTTTTAATTGTATTTAGTTCTTGCAAAAAAATGGGGAGGGATTCTTGTTAAACAAAGTATAACAAGATGCTTTGTTCAATGAACACGCATATGACCCCAGTTGAAGCCTAGTCAGTATTGATAATACTTCACAGATGTCACACAAACAATGTACAGTGTAATTGTCTCACTTCATCCTCCTGGGTCAACTTGTCCATCTTCTCCCAGGTGAAGTACTTGAGGCCCCTGAGTCTGGCAAGGTCAAGGTAACAGTTGGGGTCACCGCAGTGATACCTGCAGCGAAACAAAGTGACAGAGTCATACATAAGACAGGGCAAGGTCAAGGTAACAATGGGGTCACCGCAGTGAAACCTTCAGAGGAACAAAGTGACAGTGTTATACATGAGACATGGAAGGGAGTTTGAAAGAAGGGAGCCATTGTCTACTCAGATTTCAACCAGACATGATGATTTACTCTGTGAACTGATATGTTTGGTCCGAATAAAGTGTGTGTTAAAAAACAAGAACATTACAAAAAAAATGAACTAAACAATACACCACTCCCGGAACATTATGGAAATATTGAATATGCTTTTAAAGAATAAGAGCCGTGTTCTGGGAAAACTGGGCTTAATGCAAATGCAACAAGAGATGTGTTTGTCAGAAACACAATGCCCCCTATTGCGCCGCTTTGAAATAAAATTTCAATATATCATTTGGCAGGTTTAGCAATTATCTCCCTTTTAAAGCTTATTACTTTCCTTGGATTGTATTTTTTTACTTTTGACCTTGAAGGATGACCTTGACCTTTCACCACTCAAAATGAGCAGCTTCATGAGATACACATGCATGCCAAATATCATGTTGCTATCTTCAATATTGCAAAAGTTATGGCCAACGGTAAAGTCTTCAGACAGACGGACAGACAGTTCAACTGCTATATGCCACCCTACCGGGGGCAGGGGCATAACAAGTATTGTCCAAGATTAACCTGTGTAGTCTGCACAGGCTAATCAGGTACAACACTTTCCGCCTACACTCAATTTTCAATTAGAAGAGACCTCCTTTGAACACCAAATTACCTTTAAGCGGAAAGTGTTGTCCCTGATAAGCCTGTGCGAACTGCACCGGCTAATCTGGGACGACACTTTATGCACATGCATTAAGCCCAGTTTTCCCAGAACCAGGCTAATAAGCACAATACTGTTTACAGTTCAATGACAGCCCCCCAGTCAGGTTGGTACAACATGTGTGTGAGACCCGCTCCATGCATGCTGATGAAGACATCGCTGTTGTGGGACACTCTCACCTGGTCCAGAAATGGCGTCTCCCTGAAATAGGACATTCAACAACATTACCCTTGCAGTTGCATTCTGGGATAACAGGGCTCAATTTTATTTGTGTAAAATGTCATCCCAGATTAGCCTGTCAAAATCTGGAGGGTCAAGTGCAAAACTGTGTTTATTTCTTTAAACTCTTTCAGTGCGGGAACCGAATTTTGAAGGCCTTTGCAAATAGTTTGGATCCAGATGAGACGCCACAGAACGTGGCGTCTCATCAGGATCTAAACTGTTTGCTATTCTGATAGTATTCTTTGAAAAAAAAATCGAAGAAAATGCTAATTTTAGAAATTTAGCAGACAACATTTTAGCAGACGACAAATTTCCCAGCATGCAAAGGGTTAATACTTATAATTTTATATCCGATACATCATCATCACAATCGCTCATCTCACTAGATGTATAAATTTGTGTAAATTATATCAAACTGTAACTTCAAAAACTGTTTTCCGTCTCAACTGCATATTTAAACGAGCATTGTGTCGAAAAAGGACATATATTCCCCCCAATTCCACTTTGATTTGCAAATAAGACCTTTGACCTTGCATGGTGACTATTAATTTTGAGGTAGGGAGCTGGATATAACACCTGACAAGCTTAAGATGGTTTTCAGTTTTGCCGTGTTATTTTCAAATCCATCAATATATGGCAAGGTTATGGCTGAGACAGGAATGTTTAGCTTGATCACTAACGTCTAGGTGTGAACTTGACTTTAGAAGAAGAGAAACGGCTGTCAACACTTATTTTCAAACCCATCAATATACAGCAAAGTTATGGCTAACACAGGCACCCGCAATCTGTTTTATGGCTAAATTTGAATTTTGACCTTAACCTTTTGAGTGCTGGAACCGGATTTTGAAGGCCTTTGCAAACAGTTTGGATCCAGATGAGACGCCACAGAACGTGGCGTCTCATCAGGATCCAAACTGTTTGCTATTCTGATAGTATTCTTTGAAAAAAAATCGAAGAAAATGCTAATTTTAGAAATTTAGCAGACAACATTTTAGCAGACGACAAATTTCCCAGCATGCAAAGGGTTAAGTAGTTGTATGCAAATGTTAACCAGAATGTTCTAGTACAAAAATGATGAATAATTCCTTAAAATCTCAAGTCAGAGTAATAGAACTTGATAAGTGACCTCACCCAATGACCCACAACACATGTGTGAAGTTTTTATTAAATACCTGAAGAAGACAGTGATATGGAGAAGGTGCATGTTTACCTCAACCAAGTACAAGCGTAGGGCATAATGCTGATAAATTGCAGGTCAGAGATATGAAATTTGGCCAGGAACCTTTCACATTGACCCCAAACATATGTGTGACGTTTAAATTATATACTTGTAGTAGAATCAGTGATATAGAGATATTGCACATTTACCTTACCTAGTGCATTACGCGGTTGCTGACTACAATGCCAATGCCAACATATAGGCCAGTAATATAGCTCAGACTATTTGGTACAAAGATGAGCTAACAAATGACCTGTTTGAACAAGCGAGTCCTTAGTATCATAGCAAATTAGCAACGAAAGTTACTAACCATATCATAACGAGAAACTGAGCTCAGATAATTTAACAGGAAAGTAATCACCAATTTTTTTTAGACATAAGGTTAATAAGGAATAATATCCTTTATCTTAAAATTGAAGAGAGCCAAGCTCTGGGAAAACCTGGCTATATGCATTTGCGTAAATTATTGGTCCAGATAAGCCTGTGCAGTCGGCACAGGCTAACCTGGTATAACACTTTCTGCTTTTATGGATTTTTTTGTTTAAAGGAAGTCTCTTCTGAACAAACATCAAGTTAAGGCCCAAAGTGTCGTACCTGCACAGGCTAATCTGGGACGTGCAGAATGCACAGGCTAATCTGGGATGTGCAGACTGCACAGGCTAATCTGGGACGTGCAGACTGCACAGGCTAATCTGGGACGATAATAAATAAGCATTAACCATCACCATGGCATCATTCTTGATTTGGCATAATCTGTTAATGACAAAAGTAACAGCGGACATCTGTATTATATTCTATCTCTGTAACCATTTTTTCTTGAGTCAAACTCTTAATTCATGCATTTAACCATGGTTTGGTGAATACAGACCAAGGCCTAAGCTTGTCAACTGGTGTCTTGCCTTTAGATCATCTTACCTGTATTTATAGGCAACAACCCGAACATCATATTCACCCACAGTTCTCAATGCCGCAACCAACTGAAATATATTTTAGTTGATAAAGGTCAAGTTTTTTATTATCACAAGCTTTGCAATATTTAAGATACAAATTTAATCAAGAGTGAGATCCAAAGCTAGGTCTTCATATCAAATTTTTAAGTGCAAGACCTTCATTATAACTCAAAGTATTGAGAGGAAACAGAAGTTGAATTTTTAGTAACAGTGACATTGCTTTTTACCCCAAAAGTCCAAAATAGACTCACAATCAAGATATACATTTAATCTACTAGATCTAATTTTCAATCCAAACTTAAGTTCTTGAGCAGAAACCTTTTATTTTTAGTAACGCCTTGACCTAAACCAGACTTGCCCCAAAATAACTACCATCCTACATTTTGTAAATCTTTATATAAGCAAAGTACACACAAAAAACATTAATTGCAATACCTCTATCAGAACAAGTTATTTACCAGGAAATATTTTTCTACTGTTTGTATCAGTGACCTTGACCCAACTGGTTGTAAATGCAATTCCAAGTTAGGTTTCATGTAAGATATCTACAAGTAAATTACTGGAAACTATTTTTCTATTGTTAGTATCAGTGACCTTGCCCCAACTGGCAGTAAATGAAATTCCAAGTTAGGTCTTCATGTAAGATATCTACACACAAAATGTCAGTGCAATATCTTCATTCGAACTGAAGTTATCGAAAAGGAAACTTTTTTTCAAATTTTAGCACACATTCACCTTGACCTTCACCAAACACAGCCGAAATACAATTGAAAGCTAGATTTCCATGCAAGCTTGCTATATGAAAAGTTTGATGAAGATTTGTCAATGAAAACANAGGGTTTCATGTAAGATATCTACAAGTAAATTACTGGAAACTATTTTTCTATTGTTAGTATCAGTGACCTTGACCCAACTGGCAGTAAATGCAATTCCAAGTTAGGTTTTATGTAAGATATCTACAAGTAAATTACTGGAAACTATTTTTCTATTGTCAGTATCAGTGACCTTGACCCAACTGGCTGTAAATGCAATTCCAAGTTAGGTCTTCATGTAAGATATCTACACACAAAATTTCAGAAATTCCAAGTTAGGTCTTCATGTAAGATATCTACACACAAAATTTCTGAAATTCCAAGTTAGGTCTTCATGTAAGAAATCTACACACAAAATGTCAGTGCAATATCTTCATTCGAAATGAAGTTATCGAAAAGGAAACTTTTTAAAATTTTAGCACACATTCACCTTGACCTTCACCAAACACAGCCGCAATACAATAGAAAGCTAGATTTCCATGCAAGCTTGCTATATGAAAAGTTTGATGAAGATTTGTCAATGAAAACAACAGTATTGACTTTAAACCATGTCTTTGCTGTTGTTGTTTTTTTTTTAATTTTTAAGAACAGTGACCTTGACTTGCCCAAATGCAAACCCAAGCTAGGTTTTTTATGTTGGCTACCAACACACACAGTTCAAGTTCTATATGTAAAACTGTGTTTTTTTTAGTAACAAGTCACAGTGACCTTGACCTCACACGCCCTAAAGGCAATAATAAGCTAGGTCTCCATGCAAGTTTGGTAAATCCTAAGTTTCATTAACTCTTTCAGTGCTGGAACCGAATTTTGAAGGCCTTTGCAAACAGTTTGGATCCAGATGAGACGCCACGCCCAATCCAAACTGTTTGCTATTCTGATAGTATTCTTTGAAAAAAAATCACAGAAAATGCTAATTTTAGAAATTTAGCAGAACCATTTTAGCAGAAAACAAATTTCCCAGCCTGCAAAGGGTAAAGATCTGACAATGCAAACTAGTTATCGAATGAGAACCAACTGATTAACTCAGTCTGTAAGCCTACTCACCAGCTCACCTTACCCATGTCTAAAACCACTATTTTCAGCTTTGTTGAATACCTGGCTATAAAAATAAACAACTCACAAAGCCTACCTCATTCTGGTTCATAACGTTTCTATACTTTGTGTCTCGATCTAGCAGCGTTATACGAATCTTTTCACCCTAAAATTCAACAAAACATTCACATTTACTAACTATTAACATCATATTCGATTCAATACCAGTTATTTTCCGTCAGTTTTCCGAACAGAACTTAAGAATTTTTAAATTCAATCTTTATAGTTGATATATTAAAAACAAGAGATGTGTTTGTCTGAAACACAATGCCCCCTACTGCGCCGCTTTTGTTTTTGTTTTTTACCTTTGACCTTGAAGGATGACCTTGACCTTTCACCACTCAAAATGTGCAGCTACATGAGATACACATGCATGCCAAATATGAAGTTGCTATCTTCAAAAATGCAAAAGTTATGACCAATGTTAAAGTTTTCTGATGGATGGACAGACAGACGGACAGACTGACAGACAGTTCAACTGCTATATGCCACCCTACCGGGGGCATAAAAAAGTGTGTTTCATTTTGTATTACAAGAGACAAATACATTGATACAAAATGTTTTAACAATGTTTTAACCCTTTGCATGCTGGGAAATTTGTTGTCTGCTAAAATGTCGTCTGCTGAATTTCTAAAATTAGCATTTCCTTCGATTTTTTTTCTAAGACCACTATCAGAACAGCAAACAGTTTGGATCCTGATGAGACGCCACGTTCTGTGGTGTCTCATCTGGATCCAAACTGTTTGCAAAGGCCTTCAAAATCCGGTTCCAGCGCTCAAAGGGTTAAAGCAGGTCAATGTCAAGGAAGAAACGAGATCAGGTGATGTGGATGTGTTGTTGTTGTTTAATGAAATCATCCATGCAAGTATCAAAGCTTTGTTATGAGCATTATTGATGTTAGACAAAAGGCATCATTTCGGGTTAACCAAGAATTTTGACCTTAATCTCTCGGATTTAATAACCTGACCAATGTCACCCTTTACACACCAGAGGGCCTTCCTGAGGTATATGTAGTCGATGAACCAGATGAGCTGAAAATGCTTGAAATAAACTGCTGCCATAGCACCCAGGGATCTGAAATAGAACAATGAAGAGTTCATGATATTATAATTTAGTAAGAAAACTATATTAAACTTACACATATTTTTATATATATATACATTTTCTTTGTTAATTAAATGTTGCGTAAATTGATATCCTAAATAGAACTCATACAGAAAATGTCAGAATTTCAATGTACAAGAATGTTACAAATATAATACATTTGCGACCTTTAAAACACTAGGCAAGATCCGACATCAATATATTTCATAGTGGGCCTATAACATCTATGAACAATTCAGGACCAGGCCAGAAAAGTACTTAAGTTTTAAATCTCAAACTTTGTCTCTACTTTAAATATTTACACAAGAGAATGCCTGTAACAGTGAGGTTTGGGTTTTGACCAATGAGAATTACTGTAACAGTTTGGTTTGAATTTTGACCAATGAGAATGCCTATAAAAGTTACACTTTGATTTTCAGTGGGGGAAAACCTAAGATCAAGACTAAGACTAAGCTAAGAATGTTGGCATTCTGGTCTGCACAGTACATGGTATACAGGTTTCTCGAATCAGTGACTGGGTTGAATGCTCATCTCTGGCACATTTGAATTCGGACCATGATCACCATTACGGACAGGTTGGGTATCCTCTGGGTACTCTGGTTCCCTTCCCAGTTAAAGACCAAACCAAAATTGGTTATCTTTCAATGAATACTAAATATCTTTAAATTGCAGCTATATTTCAAAATTCATCACAACGTCCATGAGTATAACAAGTTAATTAGGTGAAAGTACTGGGACACACTACAGGTCCTCACAGGAAACACACTCAAAGTCCTTACATTATGCAGAATCAGGTGCAGAAGGTCCTTATAAACTTTGAGATATACACACAGCATAAGAATGTTCATAGTCATGGGGTGAGGTCTGTGTGTTTACCAGAGGCATATTGTAGAACATTCCCCACCGCATTCTGGGCAGCAAAGGGAACACAGCGTCTTTGATGCACACCTGAAAAAGCGTGTTGCTGCTCAATATTTCTAAATAAGTCTCGAACAGGCTGATTAGGTTAAACACTTTCCCCCTTCACTGGATTTTAGTTTAGAAGAGACCGCCTTTAAACAAAAAATCCATAAAAGAAGAAAGTGTTGTCCCTGATTTGCCTGGAATGCACAGGCTAATCTGGGACGACTTTTTACGCACATGCATTAAACCCAGTTTTCCCAGAATATGGCTCATGTAACATACAACAGTTTAAAAACTCAATTCTAAGAACATGTCCTCTATATGGTTTGTCTTGCGTTTAACCATAACAAAGTGTTGAATAAAATCATTTCTAAATATAATTTATGGTTTGACATAAAAAATGTATTTTACAACAAAAAAACACAACATGATCTTCTGTTGTATTTTACATGCCTGATTTGATAAACGTTTAAGCATCCTAATTTTTTTAAATTTTGGATATGGACTAAAAAGAAAAACCAACAAAGACTATTCTTCTGTTGTATTTTACATGCATGATTTGATAAACATTAAAGCATCCTTATTTTTTAAATTTTGGATATGGACTATAAGATTATAACAAAGTGCCAAAGTGTGCAGGCATTTGAACAAAGTGCAACAGTGCCTCTGTTACCAATGGTTTAATTTTCATATTGAAGCCATTAAAGACTGTAACAAAGTGTACAGTGTTCCTGTTACCCATGGTTGTAAGTAAATTCTGAAGCATTTAAGACTGAAAAAAAGTGCTACAGGGTGTCTGATACCCATGGTTGTAAGTAAATTCTGAAGCATTTAAGACTGAAACAAAGTGCTACATGGTGTCTGTTACCCATGGTTATATGTACATTCTGAAGTATTAAATGCTGAAACAAAGTGTACAGTGTGCCTGTTACCCATGGTTGTAAGTAAATTCTAAAGCATTTAAGACTGAAACAAAGTGCTAAAGGGTGTCTGTTTCCCATGGTTATATGTACATTCTGAAGAATTAAAGACTGAAACAAAGTGCCACAGTGTGTCTGTTACCCATGGTTATATGAACATTCTGAAGAATTAAAGACGGTAACAAAGTGCTACAGAGTGTCTGTTTCCAATGGTTATATGTACAATCTGAAGCATTAAAGACTGTAACAAAGTGCTACAGTGTGTCTGGTACCCATGGTTGTATGTACATTCTGAAGCATTAAAGACTGAAACAAAGTGCTACAGTGTGTCTGATACCCATGGTTGTATGTTCATTCTGAAGCATTAAAGACTGAAACAAAGTGCTACAGTGTGTCTGTTACCCATGGTTGTATGTGCATTCTGAAGAATTAAAGACTGAAACAAAGTGCTACAAGGTGTCTGTTACCCATGGTTGTATGTACATTCTGAAGCATTAAAGACTGAAACAAAGTATCAAAGTTGTAATGTTGACTATAAATGTCTTTATTTATTTTTTAAGAAACATTGGAGTGTAACAAAACTGAATTTAAAACTCAAGAGTATTGTTATCTAAATGACGAAATAAATATAGGAAAAATGATACACAAGAGACATTATCAAGGAACTCTTCCACTAGTCTGTTGACCTAGAAACATAAGTTTTGATACAATGTGACCCAGAACTCGGCAGAGATATTATTAGGACAAATGTTCTGACCAAGTTTCATGAACATTGTGGACAATACACGTGCCCTCTACAGTGTTCACAAGGTGTATGTTCATGAATGACAACGCACTATGCACACTTAATTTGACTTGAACATTTTCATTCGCACAAGTTCCAAAGAACTCCTGTTTTAAATGTAGATCTGTGTTCTTATGTAAGACCTCTTGACCAAATGCATCTATTAAAACAACTAACCCACAGACATGACAACATTGAAGGGTTATTTCACACTTACTTTGAAAAGATAGGTTTGCAAAACATTGCCCCCATACATCCCCACATTACAAACTTTGTATGTTTCTGATGGCCCACAGTTCAACATCAGCAATACAAATAAATTTACTGGTTTTGAATCTCCCTATAACAGGTTTTTATTTTAAGAGGATTACATGCCTGAATGCATCTATCCCTATGCAGTCACATACTAATGCCGTACCCGTTTGTTCTGGAAGTCTTTGATATACTGCATCGGATGACTAGTAAACGCATCAAACGTCTCCTTGAAAAGGTCATGGTAGGGCCGCATACTCTGGAAATGAAATTGTGAAATATCAATATAGTTTTAGATTGTTTGGCATTGCAAAAAGCTTAAAATTCTAGAAAAAAAAAGTTAGAAAGATATTAAAAGAATATTTGGTTAGTGTTGAAAAAAGATAAAGTTGATTATGCTTGGCAAAATTATACTTTTAATCTCTAAACCATACTTAATAAAAGTCATTTATTCCACAATTACCTAATAACCTCTATTCAATCAATGAAGAAAATGTTTGCTTCAGTTAAATTAACAAATAAATAAACAAGAGCACTGTCGAGCGGATGCCAACGCTCGGCTGTGGGTGCAGTTTTCAATTTAAAAAAAAAAAATGACCTTTGACCTTGACCTTTCACCTTGAAGGATGACCTTGAACTTGATCTTTCACCACTCAACATGTGCAGCTTCATGAGATAAACATGCATGCCAAATATCAAGTTGCTATCTTCAATATTGAAAGAGTTTTGGCCAATGTTAAAGTTTTCGGATGACGACCACGACGTCGACAACACGGAAGACGAGAGGGCTATGACGGGTTTTCTTCGAAAACAGCCGAGCTAATAAACAAAATCATAAATTAATCAGATTTGTTCAACCATTCAACACTATGTTTATCATTTAATCAAGAAGCCCCAAAAGAAGAAATGTGAAAGCCTGCGAAATGAAGTCGTTTTCAAAGACCTCAATAGCTAACATGAAAGTCATTTTAAAGCACAAAATGTAGAAACTAGCATGAGCTACTTCACTTACGGTATCCCAGTCAACCATGTACATATCCTGGGTTAAGGAGTTATTGACAACTACACTTACCGTATCCAAGTTAACCATGTACATATCCTGGGTAAAGGAGTAATTGACAACTACACTTACCGTATCCCGGTTAACCATGATTATATCCTGGGTAAAGGAGTTATTGACAACTACACTTACCGTATCCCAGTTAACCATGTACATATCCTGGGTGAAGGAGTTATTGACAACTACACTTACCGTATCCCAGTTAACCATGTACATATCCTGGGTAAAGGAGTTATTGACAACTACACTTACCGTATCCCAGTTAACCATGAATATATCCTGGGTAAAGGAGTTATTGACAACTTCAATTACTGTATCCCAGTTAACCATGTACATATCCTAGGTAAAGGAGTTATTGACAACTTCACTAACCGTATCCCAGTTAACCATGTACATATCCTGGGTAAAGGAGTTATTGAGATGCTGACTGGTGTAGAAGTTAATGAAATCACAGTAATGGTGGAACATGTTCACCCCTGAAACAGATGGAACAGAAACAGATGTGATGATNAGTGGCACCAGGAACCACAACACAGACGCGGACTACTAGAGAGGCACCAGGAACCACACCACCAAAGCCAGCCCCCAGAGAACAACAAAGAACCACAACAATGACCCAGACAACAAGAGGAGCACCAGTTACCACACAACCGACGCTGACTTCTAGAGGAGCACAACAGACTACAACACAGTTGACTGGATGTGGTAAAGAAATCATTTTCTTTCAAAGATTGATAGATTGTTAACTTACTCGGAAGCTGTTGTTTTTTTTAGAAACAATAATGAAGTGACTGTATTACATTAACACATTAACATTACATTAACAGTCCTTGGCGAGAAAAAAAACAAATTCTTGGGGAATTCCGTGAAAATGAATGAGTGAAACTTACTTTGGGGAAAACTGTTTACCATGGCACCATTGTGAAAATAAGGGGTTAGAATAGGCCTTCACAGAAATTGCTTCATTTATTTAACCATATTATATGCACTATTGTTCATAGGTGACTTTGTTTTATGTAAAATTAGTTAAATAATTTTTTGTTACAAAAAAAATTGCTTTATATCCCAATTCTTCTGTTACAGACTACAGTAATTGTACTAAATTCGGACAACGTTTGAATCCGGAATTTATAAACAACTATTGTATAATGTTCTCATTATCCATCAGTTACGTTATCCAGATATTACATCATGCTTGAGTCAGGTTTTTTCGCACACATTTTTTCCAGTGGACATGTACCAGTACTTTTCCCAAGTGGGCTTAATAAATCGCTGTCGTGACACCGCAAATAAGAATACTTTGTTTATTTCAAGTGGGAGGAGGAATCAAAATGTCTCCGCAGAAAAATAAGGAGGCTGGAAGAGAGGATATCAACATTGGAAAAGTCAAATGAGTCCGGTGAAGTTGACGAGGATGCGCAACTTATCCAAATTGTGAAGCATTTAAATCCAAGTAATTTACAAGAAGTAATGCATTCATTTTCCAAAAGTGTCTCCACCGTGGAAGAATTGATATTTTGCTCCAGAACGGACAAGACAACAAAATGTGGTCTCCATTTGATTTCAGGACAACGGAGAGGTTGGAGAGTTGTTTGGAAAAAGACACAGATTTCAAAAGAAAATGTTTGTGAACAAGTTTGAGAACCTTT
>VMBQ01004122.1:61752-100314 GCA_007657795.1 Dreissena rostriformis | reverse complement strand
TATATATTAATACACACACACATATACATACACACATATATGTATATACATACACGTATCTATATATACACACATATATATATACATATTCATACACACACATACATATACACACATACATACATACACACACATAAACAGATATACACACATATACATATATAGACATATGCTTATGCTAATATTACATCAATAGCTAACGACTACCACGCCAAATACCTTTTCTGTGAGCTGTACACAGTCAAGTAAGCATCAATATAAGAGCCTATGCAATCATAGGCTTTAAGGACGGAATGCTGCCATGTGTTCAACCGAATATTTCTATGTACAGTTTCTGTATACAATAGAATGAACACGTCTACGTGACCCTAACGAACAAAAACGAAACATTAGAGTGACAAAGTGTACAAAAAAGACATCAGTTTATATATATATCCCTTCATGGTGTCGACAAAATTATAACATAGTTTAATTTATGAACAGAAATTAAAATTGCGCGAGTTTAAGATGTAAGCTGGCAGATCATTTTCGGTAATAATTTGTATATCCTGTACAATTACAGAGTTGTTAACTATATTAGTGTATGTTATTGATTTCAATTATGAGATCCGGTGTACTATTTATACATAGTGTTTACAAAATTGGTTTTTATTTAGGTGTATATACATAAATATCATGAACAGAGTACACACAACGATTTGTAGACATGCAAATTGATGTGTTTGCTTATTAACGTGTTGAGTTATTGCACATGTAAATGATTCAAAACACAATTAAGAAAAACGATTTGTTGCGGAACTGTCCTTAACCACTGATTTTACCAGGGTATTCCTGACATTAGAATTCTATGACGCCATAAAACGGGATGGTTAAAGTTCTCAACAGGCAGTATTGCCACACGATAGCTCAAATGTCGTTGCGTCGTGGAATGGACTTGCATGCACGAATGTGGAATTGTTCAATGTAAACCAAAGATGGAAGTCGAAATCTTTATCCCGCCTTTGTATTTAAGTGAAACGCTCCATACATCTATAAGTCCATCTTTTTGCGCGATGCCCGAATTCAACTCGTGACGTCACAATCGCTTGAGTGAAACGGATCGTATGTTGGTGCATTAAACGCTTAATCAGTTCACGCGTCTTGTTTTTTTGACGTTCGGAAACCTAACGATGACGCTATTCTACTAAAGTACAACCAATACAGCATTATGAAGATATGGACGATTGTATGTCTTTATGAAGACTAGACTTACATAAAATTGCATGTAAGATATCAACATAATGATTTCATTATTCTCTACAATGGGATAACACGCCATCAGTCTGTGGTATATGACGCGCTTTCATTAAAAATGTAATAAGAAGCTGACTGCGGTACTATATCTAGCGTTGTGGTTGACTTGTGGTGGTAATTTGGGTTCAATTCCAGGTGTCTGAGAAGTTGCTCTTTTGTTGGTCACGATAAACAACATTTGGGGTTTTGTCAGCGTCTATGACACCGAACAAAAGCACAATTCAAGAAACCTTAAAGCAACAACAAAAACAATAATACCACAAATATAAAATGATAAGTCAAATATAAATGATTGAAAATTGTACTTCAGCAAATTATTTTTCGAAGTAATTCTATATTCCTTATTGTACGGTAAAAGCCTTCAGCCTAGTTTTTCGCCTACTTTTCAATGGCCAACGTTCGAGTCTCGTACGCAAATTGTTCTGATATGGCATACTCAGAAACTCCATTCTCAGGGTTCAAATCGCCTTCATGTCGAGCGCCTGTCATACAGAATAGCAATCGGAAGTAACAAAGGTTGTCAATCGAGACGTCGCGTCAATCAAAAATGGCAGATGCTTGATAAGTAACTTTGTCGGAAGTCCTAGTGAACTTGGAAATCATTTGATTAGTTTATGGCAATAGTTGGTGGTCTGTTAGAAACTTAGTTTATAAAAACAGGAATTTACCTGCAGATAGAGTTTCTGAAGTTTCATTATTTTCTTGATTGGAAACACACACAGACGTAAACAACATGCGTACTTCCGTAGGTCAACAATGGTGCTATGTCATAAATCATATACATCAAAGCACATTATGTAAAATTATTATTGTCTTCAATTACGTAACGTCTCCGTGGCCCAATGGATAAGGCACCGGCCTCCTATGCCGGTGATTGCGGGTTCGAGTCCCGCCGGAGGTTGCATTTTTTTCACATATCTTTGACTAGGCCGAACTACTCTTGAAATGAAAGTGAACACTCACTTTTGGATTAAATTAATGCTATTCTGTTTAATATCGTAAAACACATTTTTACAAAGTACATTTTGACAAGTCGTTTGATATGTATTTTCAATCATTGCCAAATTCAAATGCATCACCATCAGAGATAATGGTTGAACATACAAAAATAAAATAAATATTATACTGAAGTATTTTTTTTATTCACATCATGCATGAATACATGTACTGAACACTACGCATTAACTGATGAAAAATGCCCTTTTTGCAATACATACTTTATTAAAATAGTAAGCAATTATTGCGAACCATGTCGAATTTGTGATAAACAAAACACGAACAATATGTTTTTTGCAGAACGAACCGCTCGATACACAATACCGTCAATACGTATTGCCAAAACTTTCCCGACTCATGGGTACCTAAGTTCTCTTTCTGATTGCTTGTTTTAATGAATTATGTAGACATCAATGAAATAAGAAACGATCGAATTACTTTGACAATAACACAATTATGATCTTAAGGGGTGTTGCTGCAGTTTTGCTGATTTTTTTCCATCTATTAANAAATCATTTGATTAGTTTATGGCAATAGTTGGTGGTCTGTTAGAAACGTAGTTTATAAGAACAAGACTTTACCTGCAGATAGAGTTTCTGAAGTTTCATTATTTGCTTTATTGGAAACACACACAGACGTAAACAACATGCGTACTTCCGTATGTCAACGATAGTGCTATGTCATAAATCATATACATCAAAACACATTATGTAAAAATAGTATTGTCTTCAAATGACGTAACGCCTCCGTGGCCCAATGGATAAGGCACCGGCCTCCTAAGCCGGGGATTGCGGGTTCGAGTCCCGCCGGAGGTTGCATTTTTGACATATATCTTTAACTAGGCCGAACTACTCTTGAAACGAAGGTGAACACTCACTTTTGAATTAAATCAATGCTATTCTGTTTAATATCGTAAAACACATTTTTACAAAGTACATTTTGACTAGTCGTTTGATATGTATTTTCAAAAATTGCCAAATTCAATTGCATCACCATCAGAGATAATGGTTGTACATACAAAAATAAAATAAATATTATACTGAAGTATTTTTTTCACATCATGCATGAATACATGTACTGAACACTACGCATTAACTGATGAAAATGCCCTTTTTACAATACATACTTTATTAAAATAGTAAGCAATTATTGCGAACCATGTCGAATTTGTGATAAACAAAACACGTACAATATGTTTTTTTGCAGAACGAACCGCTCGATACACAATACCGTCAATACGTATTGCCAAAAATTTCCCGACTCATGGGTACCTAAGTTCCCTTTCTGATTGCTTGTTTTAATAAATTATGTCAACATCAATTAAATAAGAAACGATCAAATTACTTTGACAATAACACAATTATGATCTTAATCGATTTTTTTTAAATATCGAAATCATGACATACATCATCGTTACGTTATCAAAAGAAGTCGCTTCAACTACTTATTCGATGGTTAACATTACAATTTTGCACTTAGATAGTCCTGATATGGCCTAACCTGAAACTAGTCCAATCTTGGGGTTCAAGATGCCTTCTTGTATATCACCAGTCATAAAGAATAGTAATCGGGAGTAACGTAGCTGATGCTTTACGAGTAACTTTGCCGATAGTCATCATAAACTTGGAAATCCTTTTATTACTGTATGTCAATAGCTGGTGGTCTGTAAGAAAAGTAGTGGACAAGAAGAAACATTTCCCTCCAGATAGGGACTCTGGAGTTTCATTTTTTTATATATTTCAACACACATAGACGTTACGAAGCGGTATCGGTTATAGAACGCATGACATAAAAGACGTTTTAGACTTCAAATCCTCACATACAGACCTCATTGCATATTATGTATGTGCAGTTTTAAAGACATATTATATAAGTAGATATCAATATGTTCTCATAACAAACTTGTTTCTATACTTGATATGATACCTTAAAAACATGTTTATTGCATACCGCAAACAGCTAAACGAGGAGATTCCATGTTCTGTTTAGTCACTATTCAATTAATTTATTTACGTCCACTGTAGTAATGTAGCATAACAGTTAAAATGGTATTAATATTGCTACGTTTAACGCACCATCGTATGAGAATGAGTAACGCGTTCTATCGTATGTCAATGATCGCGCTATGCCATAAATCATATCAATCAAATCGAAGTTGGTTTCGACGTTACTTTGTTATTTAATCAACGTAACGCCTCCGTGGCCCAATGGATAAGGCACCGACCTCCTAAGCCGGGGATTGCGGGTTCGAGTCCCGCTGGAGGTTACACAGACGTCGGATTTTAATTTAGGTGGATGACTCGTGAAATAAAGATAAAAACTAACTCTTGAAATAACAAATATAATGGTTGTCTTTAAAATATTGGAAAACATATTTTAAGTAAAGTATATTTATTCAAGTCGTTTGATATGTATTTTCAAAACTTGTCCACTTGAATTGAATCACCATTATATATAATTGTTTCACATACACTTCAAAATGAATAGACATGACACAACCATGTGTCTTTACCTTAATTCTTTGAAGTTTATATATGTGCCCCACAAACGTGGTTTTAACGATTCTCCGTTACACTACCTGTTATAAATGCATAAATAACACCTGCCATTACTATCATACACCGGCGCATGTTTAGAGTCAGTGTACTGGAGCGGGCTTCCTAAACTGACTAGTCGTTGATAAATTAGTCTTATGTAATCCTTTCATTTATCTTACGTGGTTTGTGATGCACAAATTTGTGCGAAAAAAACCTCCTGACACAGGTATTTATGTACGGATGCTAATCGCACCCAATCGATTATTAAAGTGTGACAGGCAGTTATATTGCCGTGTTCATGGATGACCCGTGGTAACGATCCAATCAATTGAGTTGCTATACATGTAGATCGTGATGCACAAACGTGTTCGGGGTCTGAGCTGCAAACATGCTTGGCTGTCGTGGAGCAGAAGTCACGCTGAGCCCAAAGTTTAACCTATGTATGCCTAGCGTCAAGAAAAAAGGCCTTGGCTAACAGCGTATACCCAGATGAGACGCCGCATGATGCGGCGTCTCATCAGGGTCTGCGCTGTTTGCTTCAAGAAATGTCTATGTGAGAAATATTCTTAATCTAGAAAAAAAAATATACTAGACATCCCTAATTTTGGAAAATAAATTGATCCAATTTAGAAGGATGGGAGAGTCCACTAAGCATAAATGGGTTAAGTACTAGCCCCGAATACTGAAGTCATGACACACTATTTATGACAACCGTATACTGTTTTGTTGTCGTTGAGCGGGTACGGACCTGTGGTATGTGTGCTTAATTTTTTATTATGTCGTGTTGGATGACAACTCCTCATATCGCCAATACGAAAAGTACCCGTTTATTCGTCGTATCGCCATTATATGTATCGTTCTGGCGCGCTGTTAGCCACCATTGAACCACGTATGGCAATATTTCTGGAACAACACAACAATAATTGTAAAACCCAAGTTTCATTATAAAGTAACCTTAAAAGCGTACAAGTCGTTTTACTTAAAGACGATTATCAATTGGTCAATATTCGCTGTTGTAACAGCGTTAAGAGGAAACTGAGTAATGAACAAACAACGCACAGTTTTACTGGTTTCTATGAATTAATATTGTTTACCGATCTTAACCGATGATACAGTTTGATTTANTGAACTCGTGAAGAGGCGGAAACGACCTGTAACTAAACTCTTAAATATAACAACAGTAGGCAGTATATGATGTGTTTTCATTAATATAATGTAACACATAGCTGACTGTTGTACTATATAGGTTTTAGGTTTTATTTCAGAATACATTGGGCTTCAAGCCCATGAGTATACATACATATAATACAATGTAGTAAACAGTGGTCATGACATACAGGTATATACTATTTGAGGCAATATACGTAAACAATTTATAGCGAAAGAATTGGCAACTCTAAAGACATTCATATTCAAAATAAACATATATTTTTAACATTTATATATTAAGGCAATTACATAATATGCATATTGTAGAGTCGTATCGTATTCAAAATAAACTTGAATGTTCTAACAATGTGAAAACATATAACTTTTATTGATATGAAAACACATAGTCAGTTATATGTGGAGAGAAACTATTGATAATACAATTCAGTTCTCAATTTAGCTGCTTTAACAATAAATGTTGCAAGATTTTTTAATTGTTTTAGCGTTGTCAGTTTGTAAAAGTTCGATTAATTTTATCATATTTGTGCGATTCCAATAATATCTACGTATATATTGTTTTCTAAGACTATTAAAAACTGGACATTCGAGTAAGAAATGGAACTCATCTTTGAGAACGTAACAGTGTTTACATTTTCTGTTTTCATACGGTGTCTTTTCAGGGTTGTGCCATCGCCCTGCTTCGACTTAAAGTCGGTGAGAAGATACTCGTAAACGCGTAAACTCGAATCTTAATTTTGAAATATTTACAACATTGAGATACGGCTGAAATCTAAAAATTCCGTAAATGCCATTGTTTTTAACCTTGTCGTTTGTTGTATCTCGGTTATCCAATTCTGAACGTATATATCAGATATGCGTTGTTTAACAATGGATATAAAACAAACAACGTCTCCTTCTCCCTGAAAAAACCATGCTTCACCGAAACCTATGTTATTTAATAGATGTTTAACAGATTTTACCCAAGAATTGTTTTCGGGATAAAGTTCGAGATCATGTAATAACATATTATAAACAATTTTAATATATTTAATATCATCAGATTGTAATATTTTTATCAAGTATTTTAAAACACAAACAATCCGTTTATTAATAAGAGGGTAACGCCCAAGTTCCCCGTAAATGAAATTATTTTGGGTTTGAGATCGGACACCAGCTCCTGTTTACAATAACGTAGATGTATTCTTTCGATTTGGATGCTATTGTTTAATCCCCAAACTTCACAGTCATAATTTAAAATTGGTTCAATAAGCTTATCGAATAATTCAAGACTATGGCTTACTGAGATATTTGTAAATTTCACAAATTTCACCAGATTTTATTTTAACTTAAAAAGTGCGTTTAGGGCCTGCCCCGAAAGCGCATCATATGTTGCCGAGAAAGATCCCCCCGTTGTGAATATTACTCCAAGATATGTAAATTTAGTAACAATTTCTAGCTCATTTCCTTGATATATAAACCTATTTTTTTCTATTTGTCCCCCTTTTTTAAAAATCATTATCTTTGTTTTATTGATATTTACACAGAGTTTCCATTTCGCACAATACTCATCTAACAAATCTAATCCATTTTGTAAACCAGCTTCCGATTCCGCAAAGAGAACAATGTCGTCAGCATACAACAGTAAAAACAATTTTAACATGCCAAGGTCAACGCCTCCAAATTTGTTTAGCATAAAGTGTTCCTCGATGTCGTTTAGATACATTGAAAATAAAAAAGGCGATAATGGTTCCCCTTGCCTAACCCCTAAAAAACATGTAAACGATTCATGACTGATTTCTTTTTTTATATTTTATTTTTGATTTTACAACATTATACATTGATCTGACTATATTCAAAATTGTACCTCTTATGTCTAGTTTTATTGGTTTGTACCATATAATATCTCTCACAACAAAATCAAATGCCTTTGTAAAATCAATGAATGCCGTATACAGTTTCTTCTTTTGATTTAAAATATGAGTTATTATACCTTGCAAGACGAATATATTATCAACTGTTTCCATACCTTTCCGAAATCCGGCTTGGGCTTCTATGTAAACATTTTATTTGTCCCCCCAAACACTTAATCGATTGTTTATAATTTTACTAAATAATTTTCTATAGTGCTTAACAATGTAATTCCTCTGTAATTGGCCGTAGCGTCTAAATCGCCTTTCTTATGTAAAGGTGCAATTAACCTTTCGCTCCATGCCTCTGGAAAATAACTTAAGTTGAACATTTTATTAAAAAGTACAAACAAAACCTCCAAAAAGTGATTTTCGTAAACATCATGTTTTAAAAACTCATTTAGTACATAATCCGGACCTGCCGACTTACCAGTTTTTAAACAAATGCATGCTTTTTTAATTTCTTCGTGTGTAATCTCAATATTTAACTCTTCAAACATTACATGTAATTCGTCATTCAAATAACGCTCATTAAAATAAACGATGTCTTCGTCTGGTTGATAAAAGTGTGAATCTGGATCATTTATTGATTTAAAATATCTTACAAAATCATCTGTATGCAATTTGCTTGATTTAATGGGCTTAACTGATCCTTTTAACATACTCCAATATCTCTTTGCATCTAAATATCTATTTTGTTCTAGAATTTTTGTCTGTTCAGTATCATATTGATATTTATTTTTTTCTAGCAAGGCATGTGTATAAACTACGTGCACTGGCCATTCGAATTCTATTTTCGTCAGACTTATCATTCCTATATATGTTCATTAATTTATAAAACTCTGATTTTGCTGATTGCCACTCGTCATTAAACCATTTGTTATTTTGAACATGTTGATATTTTTCATGTTTGCCAGTTTTTATAGTTTTCTTAAATAATGGTGAGCACACTTCATCAATAATGGAACAAAAATGTTCTAAACTTTGGTCTAGAGAAGAGAAACAGTTAGTGGTATTAATATCACTGCATACCTTGTTTAAAGACTGTATAATTCTTTCATTTTGGAGTGACTGTATATAAAAATCGGTTTTATTTTTATCCCATTTATAAATGTATTTTGCATTATCATATTCGTTTTTTAACAAAGCAATTGTATCAATATCATCAAATGTATCTTCATTTGTGTAGGTATTTATAATAAAAAAACTGTACTACACAGTGGTCCGATATTAAATTAGGATCAAAAATCTCAAACCGATCAACACATTTAAATAAAGCAGGCGAACACATAACAAGATCGATTACAATAGACCCGTTACTGGTTACACAAGTACATTTTCCAATCTTACTATCTACACCTACTCTACCATTTAACACTTTTAACCCAGTCATTTTACAAAACTCAAGTAGACAATTACCGTGCTCATTTACAACTTTATCTTGACTTAATCTTGGTAAAAAACTATCTGCGATATAATCGTCTGGTAATACATTAAATCGTTGTAAATAATTATTTTCAACATAATCGGCTTTAACGCCAATTCTTGAATTAAAATCTCCACAAATTATAAATCTGCAGTTATTATTATAAGTTTTTTCGCACTGTATCATATCGTTTAAAAACTTATTCAAATAAACTTTCGTTAATAAACATTTCCCTACTGCTTCCATGTGGCACATTATACGCCAAACAAAGTAAAACATCAATCCCGTTTTCAAACAATTGACCTTTAAGTGTTATCCACATAATACAATCATCTCTACTTTTCAAGAAATCAATACTGTTTTTCAAGCGATCGGCAATATAAATCATTATCCCATCACTAGCCCGTTTTGTCCCTTTAAGATGTATAGTTCTACTTAGCATATAATAATGACAACCATCGACATCATAGTTATACAAAGCATTAGACCATGTTTCTTTAAATAATAGTATTTCGTTATCAGCAAAAAGTGTTTTCAATTCACCTGATAATAACTTGTTATAACGTTTCCCGATAAGTCCCTGAACATTCAATAAACACATTTTAATTCCCGTGCTCTCTCCGTTACTGTCCTATTTGTTGACCGGTACGTCGATCTGCTCTAAACCCGATGTCCCTGTGCTATTTTGAGCTGTGTCGTAGTTTGGGATTCACCTTTGCGCTGGTTAACTGTTTTTCGGTCGCTTGTGTTTTTGTTCGTTTGTGATTGTGCCATTTTAACACGTGTTGTTTTTAACTGTTACACACTATGTGATGTATCGGTTTTTCTGCTTTCGTTCGTCTTGGATGGAATTCGTGTTTTCTTGATTATAGGCGTTTTTGTAGACACGCTCGGGTGAGTTTCGTTCACAGGTACGCGTACTGGTTCACTGTGCTCTATACGGTTCGCGCTATTTGTCCTACTTCTAGGTTTGTTTACATTTTCGTGGGCGTTTCCCACGATTGATTGTATGCTTCTTTATTGTGTTTTCATGAATACCTCCTCATCTGCAGCCTCATCATCATTGTCATCATTACTTTCACTCTCGCTACTGCTGTTTATTACAGTCTCAATGGAGTACGCCCTCGCGCTTTGGGTCGGCTTCGTATCAGGGCACCTCTTCAGCCTGTCTACCCCTAGCACACTAAACCACTCTGGGAATTTGTTGTCTATAGATCTGTCATTTATAAACAATTCAGCCGGGTACTTAATGTTCACTCTTTGATTCGACATTCGTGCATATTCGGCCTCTTTTGATTGATATAGCTCCTTTCGAGCTCGTGCAATTTCTTTTGGGTATTGACGGTCTAGTCCAAAGTGGGTGCGCATTAACTTGTATGCGTTCGAAAGTATGGTTTCGGTATCTATGTAGTCTCGGAAGCGCGCTATCATTGGTCTCTTTTGGTCATGTGTGTTTGGGAATTTTCTACCTAATGGATGTGCTCGATCGATCATCATATCGCTGGTGTCAATTTCTAGCTCATTTTCAAGGAATTTCAAAACAAGGTTCCTGTCATTGTATGGTTACCGTTCGGAGAGTCCATATATTATAATATTGTATCGCATATCTCTCGCGTCTCTGTCTATGGAGTGGTAACACATAGAGCGGGTCATTTCATCTTGCCAATCCATAGTTTGCTCAATAGATAGAGAGTTGTGAATGAATCTAGACTTAATAATTGAAGAAAAGCTTCCCACTGTGGTTCTAATTAGGGTTCAATTTAACGCCTCTATAACGCTCAAAAATCAACGACAATTTCGAAATCAATTTCGTAAAATAAAGTAAACATATAAATAATTAGTGTTCCTTATAGCAATAGCAAAAATTTCAACGTAAGATGTGCTCTGGTAACATAGATTTTTGTAGATACAAAATGCTCGTTTTTATTTACTTGTGACACAATTAATTCCATTTTAATTTCCCGCAAATATATCTATTCAAACGACACACGAACACTAAAATGGTACCATGTTAGTGTTCATGTGTCGTATATATAGATATCGTTGATGAAAATAAAAATGGAATTAAATTTGCCAAAAACAACAATATAAACTAGCATTTTGTATCTCCAAACATTTATGTCACCAGACCACATCTGGCGTTGAAATTTCGGCAATTGCCATAAGGAACACTGATTTTTAATTGTTAAACTTTGTTTTACGAAATATTGTACGAAAAATGTCGTTGATTTTGAGTAGTAATGGGGCTTAAAGGTCGTTGAGAATGCTCTTTTGTTGGTCGCGATTACTAACATTTGGGGTTTTGTCAGCTGAGACGATATCGAAAAAAGGCAGGACAAATAAAATTGTAACCAACAACAATTACAACATTAACACAACGCAAGTTAACGATCAGTCATATATTAATCTGTGAAAATCGTACGTCAGTTCATTCCTTTTCGATGTATTTTGCATTCTGTATTGTTAGTTTATTGGGCATTACATCTTGAAATCAATAGGGATCAAGTTGTTTGCCTACATTCGTCAAAGCTTAAGTTTCGCACGCAGATTGTCATGTTATGGTCTTTCCAAAAACTAGTCCAATCTAAGGGTTGGAATTGCCTTCCCTTCGAGCGCCTGTCTTGCAGAATAGCAATCGGCGATAACAACAGTTGCCAATAGAGACTTCGCATGGGTCAAAAGTGGGTTATGCTTGACGTCCCACTTTGCCGAAAATCCTCACAACTACGCTGAAAAAGGGAACCGTTATAAAATATCAAAATATTGAAAAGAAACCTCCGGCGGTACTCGAACCCGCAATCCCCGGTTTATGAGGCCGGTGCCTTATCCATTGGGCCACGGAGGCTGTACATGGTCAGAACCGCGTCTTAAACCTAATTCTAAAATATGTATGGCTTCTTGGTTTTTACATGTCGCAGCCCATTAGTTGATTGCTCTGATACCGAAAACTCCGACAGTATCCTATAATCCATAGAGATAATTAAAAAAAAAGTATTCACGCAGAACAGTTGTCAGTAACTGTGATAAGTATGTGCACATAGTACTGGTGACCAGTTTACCCAGGAAAGGTTGAGTTGGTAAACTTACAGTTACAGAACTACGGAAGTACTGTTGAAACTGGCAGAAATCCAACTAATCAAGAAACTTCATAGTTTGTTATGGTAAGGCGTTCTATGCCACATTATACTTGATTAATTAGTTTGTCAAAGTTCAGGACTTAGTACATATTACACGATTTATCGTTTGTTTTGAGTGTTTTAAAAACATCTATTTAAAACATTTTATTAAAATGTCCCACTAGAATTGCGTGATACATTTAAAATATGTTTTATAATGTAATAACCCATTTTGTACACTGTCCCATGCGTTCCACAATGGCGTGGCAGAAGTCGAACTAAATTGTTAACCAAAGATTGCACTCATTATTTCCATTTACATATATTGGCGTATAATAGAAGTAAATTTATACATTGGGCTAGTATTACTAGTGCCTTTACTAGAGTGTCTCTGGTTATTTAAATTGAATAGTGAAATGTTCCATAAGCGTATAGCGTATAGCAGAAATCTGTATGCAAATCAACATTTCATAAATGTTGAGGATAAAATAACGAATGAATATGACATTGTATATCAGTGAATGGCATTGTGGGCAACAAGCACGACCTTAGGCTTTTAAAAAGAACTCAAGCACCAGTTTACTGTTACTTAAAAGGTATTGTTTCACGGAAGTTCGTGTGCTGTTTTTGTCCTTGTGTTATAATAAAATTTATTTACTAACACAACTGAAAAATTTAGAATAGCATAGTATAGCATATGTATAATAAGAACAAAAAAGGATTTGAAGACATGATCTTTATAATATCATGGATCAGTCAGGTCTTTAAATACCGCGCATTTTAAAATATATGTTAAAATGTCAGTAGCAAAGTATTTTACAAATTATCGTTAAAAAGCGTTACCAACGCCTTTTTATTTTGCCAATTTTGATTTATATTCATCCATAAATTAAACGATATGTTTTTGAATCAATATGACAATTGTTGTTTTTTAAGATGCCATTTATCAAACGGTGAACAAGTTACTTTAAAAAAAATGTAATAATAGTATAGCTTAATGTCGATAAAATATTAACATGACACTTAATATTAACCCATTTATGCCTAGCGTCTAGAAAAAGGCCTTGGCAAACAGCGTAGACCCAGATGAGACGCCGCATGATGCGGCGTCTCATCCGGGTCTGCGCTGTTTGCTAAAAGGAATTTCTGTAAGAAATATTCTAAAAATAGAAATGAATATACCAGACATCCCTAATTTTGGAAATGAATTGATCCAATTTAGAAGGATGGGAGAGTCCACTAGGCATAAATGGGTTAAAATTGGGTTATAGTGTTTCTCGTTAAAGGCTGACAATGGCACTCTATTGATTCGTGAAATAGTGTTCTAGGCACACAGTTTATCAATCATTTCAATGAAATGTCGCCTTTTGGCTAATAAACGAAAAAATACAACAATCAACATCTCTTTAGACGTAGCGATAGCGTGATAGATCGAGGAAAAACGACTTGTGATTGGAAATTGACGATAATCATAGAGCTTGCATCTTGTTGGTGGACTCGAGGTGTTTGTTCGATTCAGACAATCGTCTATCGGAGTGCTATGGAAAAGTGTTCGACTGCTCAAATGTATACGAAGACTCGCCAGGATTTCTGACTGTCTTAAGACTAGCATGTCTGTCTGTGAACCAGTGTCGTTGAAAAAAAGCCATTTGCTTCTTGGGCAGTTGTAATAGATTACAGGTGCAGTATTGTTTTCCATTTAACGGAAAGATAAAGGCCAAAGGAAGGAATATATGTACAATCGTCAACATATCAATTTTTACTTTGAAAGGTACCTCCAGCGATACTCGAACATCTTATTAAAAATGGTGAGTATGTGTGGAAAAAGGGCGGTCGATCCCAACGGCACCATGCCTGTGTATGGCCGATAGTGCATGTTATATATGTTTATGTTGAAGTACATGAGGCCATTTAACACAGAAACTACTGCTTGATCATTAATAAAGGCGCTTCTTGTACAACCGACAGATGGATTGTTATCACCAATGTATAGCCATTATATAATGTTGATATCCTGCGGGGAACCTCCTTAATGAAATTATACTTTCCTCCTGAATTCGCAGACTGGGTAATATGTTCATACTGTGTTATTGGTCGTAATACAGCAAAACAGCTTAAAGCCTCTATAACGCTCAAAATCAACGGAAATTTCGTTAAATATTTCGTAAAATAAAGTTAACACATAAACAATGAGTGTTCGTTATAGCAATAGCCAAAATTTCAACACTAGAAGGGGGCTGGTAACATAGATTTAACACGATACAAAAAGTTATTTTTTGTTAGTTTGTGGTACAATAAATTCAACACATGTTCATGTCCCATTTTATGGTTCGCGTGTCGTATGAATATAAATATCGTTACGGGAAATTAAAATGGAATATATTGTGCCACACAAAAATAAAAAAGAGCGTTTTATATCTTATTAAATCTATGTTACCAGAACACATCTAGCGTTGACATTTTGGCTAACTGCTATAAGCAACACTGATTGTCTATGTGTTAACTTTATTTTACTAAATATTTTACGAAATTTCAGTTTATTTTCCGTTTATTTTGAGCGTTATAGGGGTTTAAATCGTAAGGTTTCGAAACAACACAACATGCAAGGTGCTTGAAATAATTAGGTTATTAATGCTCTAGAATACGATCTGTTTTATTTAGGGCTCGGTGACATCACGAGTAGATTCCGTGCCACTCGCAAATCTATTTATCGAAGTCTGACGCGGTTAATCGAAATTAAAGAGTCGGGTTAAAGAATGTTTTGTTAAATCGTCGGCTCCTCATAACTGCAAGGTTTAGCCGAAACAATGGAGAGTGAAATATTCACATATTCGCATCCATGTCTAGGCAACGGCACTACGAGAGTTGAGCAATCGTCTGGCGATATATTATACTGGTTAGCGAGACCTTTAACATCCGCGTTATGATATCAATCGAATGTCCGGAATTTCGTATAAAACTATTCCCATTGTGTGTTGCTCTGTCTGTCTGTCCGCAGCAAGCCCAATGTCCGGCCAAACGAAAGTCCGCATCAACGTCTAAATGTCTGTTCGTCCGTGTGTTCTTTGTACGTTTATCCACTCGCTTTTCGTCTTCAAATAAATAGTTAGTATATTGCTTATGGCAGCAACGTACGTTTCATCGTGTTCGTACGCATTTTCATAAGTTATTTTATCGGTTGGTGGTAATTCGATCAAACTATCCGTCTCTGTATTGTAAAATTAACAACAGTAATCTTCTCCCTACACGTGTGCTCTGTTTGGGAATATGTAATCAAATACTGTTAAATTAAAACTATCTTTCTTGAAAGTGTCGTGATAACATATTGCAGAAATACGAGATACTGTTACTTGCGATATCGTAAAAGGGCTTGTTGTGGTTGCCGAAAACCGTGAGACACCGGCAGACGATATGGTGTGAGGGCATAGCTCTATTACATGGTATTGTAGACAATAGAGACGCTTGAGATGATCGGAGAGTTACCATTTACGAGCAAGAAACTGCTTTCCCTTGAAGACCCTTGCACAGTAAAACGATAAATTTCATAAATGTTATATGAGCATATTAGGCATATTTGTTACATGGATCACATAATCGGCCAGTTTAGTCCAGAATATTCATAAGATAAATGTATCCACACGCAGATTTTATTCACATCAAGTCAATCGTGTCAGTATATGTCCAAAGTGAACTGTTATAAAAAATAATCTTGGAATATAACCTCCGGTGGGACTCGAACCCGCAATCCCCGGCTTAGGAGGCCGGTGCCTTATCAATTAGGCCACGGAGGCGGCTGTGTACCTCGTATTTAATGTATGTCTGTCCGTTCATCAATCCGCGTCCGTCCGTCCGGATATTAAGAGAGCTTTCAACTTGCTATTTCCAGTCATACAACTACCATAATATCGTACCCCATATCAACTTGAGCATCATCTCCCTCCGTCCCTCCGTCTGTCCATTCATAAGTTATTCCATCGGTCGGTCAGTTTATTGATCTTTCAACTAGTATGTATAAATTGTAACATTTTTTAGGTGTGTGATTATCATCTTCATATAACACGCTTGTTTTTCTTAATGTTATAAAAAACCATGCAAAGCTAACTACGCTTACTACTGCTGTTGGGTCGGGATGCGAACGAATCCTAAAATCATATTCGAATATTCATTATTCTATATTTGAATACAGTTTTTTTTTCGAATATTCGATTTATAAACCCATATAACTAAAGGTCCAACCATTTTAACGTCTGAAACGTCCAAATATCACAATCGAACCAGCTTCTTTGAAGAAGTAGAAATAAGCAATCATTATTTCAAAACTAATTGTGTTTTCATTAGGTTATTAAGTACTGGTTTTTATATCTGTTGGTTTGTCGTTACAGAATGGTGCAAACATACAGGTTATTCATTATCATCAATACAATGTCGACTTCATCCAACACTTATTCTCCATTTGGAAATTCGAGATAAATAACGTTCACTTGAAACTATGATCATCGGGTGTAAAGTGAAGTAATGTTGAATGACAACAGTCATTTGTAATGTTGTCGAATGTCGAATATTAACTTATATAAGAGAAACGAAACAATCAAAGTATATTTTGAAGTGGCAATTGCGTTACAGACCGCGTTATAAATCCAACTTATTTTTATAACATGAATATCGCCATTGAGCCTTTATCATGATGATGGACTCAATGTGCTCGATAAAGACAATCGTTTAATCGGGAGACTGTGGAAACGTGTTCGAATCTTTGGCGGTTATTGGGAAACTCGCCAGGATTTCTCGCTTTCCAAAGGCGAGACACTCCGCCTAATAATCCACGGCAACGAAGCGGGATAGTCTCGCCACGCGGTATTGTAGAGACATTTAAGACGCTTTGTGTGCTAAATTTACGAATAATAAACTACTTTTAGTTTATTTCGAAGAGTGTTCGTTGACCTTAATATAGAAATTGGTACCTCGATTGTATTTGCTTTCAAATAGTTGTAGATTGAACATATCCGCGATCGCAATGAGACTTTTTTTTGTACTTTTAACTGAATGAATTCATTTTTGCTGACCATACATTTACGAGTTACTTTTCAGTATACTTAGTGCAGACGAATCTAACGTTTTAAAGTAGCTTTATATTAAGGTTTTAGAAAAAAAGAGCAGAGCAGCAAGAAGCATGAAAAGAACAAGAGTTTAATCGGTATCACTCAAAGGCTTGGTGACATCAGTAGTAGATTCTGAGCAACTCGTCGAGGTCATACGCGGTTCAATGAAATTAAAACGCCGGATTAACGACATTTCTAGTTGAAGCTGTTCGAAGCCATGATATCTCGACGTTGCGAGTCAAGCTTTCGGCGGCATGAAAGCAAGACCTTGAAAAGTCGCGATATAATATCTGACCGCATTGTATTTTTTTTTAAGACCAATCGTTAAACTGTTTTAGCTGATGAGGCAAGTTCCACAACAAATTAATTGTTCATTATGTTTTGAACATCCCATTTAAACAATATAAGCGCTCGTCTATCCGTGCGCCTGTTCATGTGTTAGTCTAACCTTACAGAAGAGCACTTACTGTAATGAGCTTCTGTTGCGAAAGGTTTAGTTGATGGAATTAAGCGGTTCTCTTTGGTGCATTTACATAATAAGCGCCATAATTGTGTTTGGTATAGTAAAAGTAAGTTACGTGTCATCTCGTAAGGATGCAAGTCCGACCGTTAACCATTTTTGTATTTCATCGGTAGGGCCGTTAATTTATTACTTTGTATTATATATAAGTTTTATAGTGCATGAGGCGTGCAATATTGTCATTTTCCTCCTGCCATTGTATTAATTTAACGTTCAGTTATGGCGGGACTCGAACCCGCAATCCCCGGCTTAGGAGGCCGGTGCCTTATCCATTGGGCCACGGAGGACGTAGAAAGAACCGGGTCTGAAAATTGACTCTAAAATATGTATGGCTTCTTGCTGTTTTCATGTCGAAGCGCATCAGTTGACTACTCTTGTACCAAAGTCTCCGACGGTACAACCGGTTCAACGCTAGAGATAATAAAAAAAAAAACATTATTCACGCAGAGTAGTTGTCAGGTACTGTCATAAGTATGTGCACATAGTACTGGTAGACCAGTTAACCCAGGTTTGAGTTTGAAACCGGCAAAAATCCAACTAAATATGACACGTCATAGTTGTTAATTATCGTTAGGCAGTTCTGTGCCACACCTGACTTGATCATTTATTTTGTCAAATTTTAGAACTTACTACATATTACAAGCTTTATCGTTTGTTTTTGAGCGTTTAAAAAAAATATATTTATAACATTGTATTGAAATGTCCTACTAGTATCGCGTTACAAATTAAAAAATAGTTTTATACTGTCATATACCATTCACCATTTTGTAAACTGTCCTATGCATTCCACAAATCAATGGCAGAGGTCACACTAAATCGTGAACCAAAGATTGCTCTCGTTAACTCGATTATCTCCCTTTCCATATGTTGGTGTGTTGTAGTAATAAATTTATAGAGTGTGCTAGTATTCTAAGTATCTTTACCAGAGTGCTTTGGTTATTTGATTTGAATATTGAAATGTTCCATAAGCGTATAGCTGTAATCTGTATACAAATCAACATGTCATAAATGTAGCGTATAAAATAACGGAATGAGTTTGAAATAATATATATATGAATGGCATTGGGGGAGGGATTATGCACGACATGCTTTTTATAAGAACTCAAACACCACTCCACTTTACAATTTGTAACATTTTTTTTAAATAAAATGTCGCCCTTTGGCTAATAAACGAAAAACAATCAACATCTCTTTAGACGTGACGATAGCGTAATAGATCGCGGAAAAAACAAAACGATTATTGGAAATTGACGACATTCATAGAGCTTGCATCTATGAGAACAATTACATGGGGACTCAATGCGTTTGTTTGATTCAGACAATCGTCTATCGGAGCGCTGTGGGAAAGTGTTCGACTGCTCAAATGTTATAGGAAGACTCGCCAGGATTTCTGGCTGTCTTACGGCTAGAACTTCTGGCTGATAGTCACAATAAACAAGACGTGTTGTGTTTGGTCGTAGGTATTGTAGACACTTGTAGACAGAGCTTGACATAATTGATGAGTTACATTTACGAACACAAATTCTTTCGGTAGTTGAGGATTGCGAAGTAAAACGATCAATTAAATAATTTTTACATAAAGAACCTGTATCGTACAAAAAAAACAGTTATTGCTCGTTAAGTTTTCATAAAGTATACGTGTGTACTTGTTCTCCATTCAACGGAAAGATAAAGACCATATGGCAAATGTGGGAATGTATGTACAATTGTACGACGTGCATGTATAACATTTCAATTTTTAATTTGAAGGTTACCTCCGGCGAGACTCGAACATCTTATTAAAACTGTCGGTTAGGAAATCTTACGTTCGATCCCGACGGCGCCATGCCTGTCGATAATGCATGTTATATCCGTGTACTTGAAGTTAATGAGGTCATTTGAAACAGAAGCCACTTTAGGATACGGCATTGTTTGATTCTGAGAAAACTTAAATGATGATCCTTGTTACTCCGATTACGATTCTTTATTCAGATTGCATGGTCATAAGTACACGTCGATTTAATTGGAACACCGTCAATATCAGAAAACGTTCCGTGCGAGATTCAGAAATGCGAATTTTCGTTCTCCGAATCTGAAGGCGAACGCCCTATCAACTACGTCAAATTATGTGAGAACATGAAATGTGGCCCAGGTCCCCTAATCATATAATTTGCTATAAAAAAGATAGAAATACACCAGAAGTTTTTAGAGAATTGAATAAGCTACACTATCCACCTATTAAGATTTTACAGATTTTGTTGTTGTGGTTGAAAAACTGTTAATACATTGATTGTTGCAGAGATAACATACTCTGGGAACTGAAATTAAACACTTACTGCACCGAAAGTGTGTCAGCAAACGCTGTAGCCGGTAAGTCTGCTTCTACGTCATTAATGAACGCGCATCTTGTACAACCGAATGATGACTTTTTATTACCAATGTTTAACCATTATATCATGCATGTTGTTGATATCTTACGGGGACTTTCCTCAATAAAATCCTCCCTTCCTCTCAAATTCACACAGTTGTTTATAGGTTCACACTGTTTGATTGGTCGTAATAGATTAAACTAGCTTTACCGTAGGGTTTCGAAACAACAACTAACGGCAAGACTCTTGAAATAATAACGCATTTAATTCTCTAATGTAAGATATGTACCATTCAAAGGCTTGGTGACGTAACGTGTAGATTGCGAGCAGCTCGCAGAAAGATTTATCGAAGTCGGATGCGGTTCATCGGAATTAAAGAGTCGGGTTAAATAATGTTTAGTTGAATGGTCGGCTCCCCGTGAAATATCCACATTCCAGCATGCACGTCTAGCCAACGGTGCTACGCGATTTGAGCCATTGTCTGGCTAAAGGTTGTCGAGAAATTATGCCCATTGTGTGTTCCGCTATTTGTCTGTCTGCCAGCACGCCCGATGTCCGGCCGAAAGAAAGTCCGCCTACAAGTCAATCTGAACGCTTGTTCGTCCGTCTGTTCTCATGTACGTTAATCCGCACGTTTGTCAGCACAGATTAAGTCTTTTTGCGTATGGCAGCAATATAAGTTTCATCGTTTCATCATTTTTTTTGCTGACCATAAATATACGAGTTATTTTCCTATATAGTCACTGCAGACATATATAACGTTTTAAGGTAGCTTTTTAATAAAGTTTTCGAAACACAGAACAGCAAAAAGCATGAACAGAACACGATTTTAATATTTGAAGATAAACCGTTATCACTCAATGGCTTGGTGACGTCATGAGTAGATTCTAAGCAACTCGTAAATGTATAGATTTATCAAAGCCTTACGCGCACGCCGGGTATGCGGATACTTTGATGACGGATAGCACCTCGATGACAGAGAAAAACAAAGCTACGCGCGAGAGGTGAATTCTTCAGCTTTTTTGCATTTATGTTCTATTCATTTGGTTTTTAGACACGGAATATTGTTTGGGTGATTAATGGTATAGCACTTCGTATTGCGAAGAAAGAAATTCGCTGAAAAAAACGGTGACTTATAAAAAAAATCCATCGATAATTAGCAGGAATTGGATGATCAGTACATATTTTAACAAAATAAACATACTTGGAAATAAATCAAGAACGTGCTTNTCTTATTTTTTGATTGAGTAAGTTCTTGGACTCAGAGCCAAATTATTTACCATGGAATTTTCGAAGATATCACATCTTCTTCATCAGCTGATCACTGGCTAACTGACGGCCATCACTTAACAGGGACGAGGGACTTGAGCTACCCCGGGTGTATGACAGTCTCCTCGTGTCACGTGACCCTTCACTGGTCATGTTACTGTGACGTCAGTTAGCCAGTGATCAGCTGATGAAGAAGATGTGATATCTTCGAAAATTCCATGGTAAATAATTTGGCTCTGAGTCCAAGAACTTACTCAATCAAAAAATAAGACTATGTTGCTGGGCAAAAAACATTTTTCCAGGATGTTGTTGAAAACTCCTTAAGTTATATTATAAACAAAAAGTAACACAATAACATTTCATACCCCCATTATGGGAACACCAGTGGCGGGCGGATGGTCGGCATCCAGGAAAATGGCGGTGTCCAGGAAAATGGGTGCTCGCTTTTTTTGTCCAATCTTCTTCAGGTGATTAAAATGTTTGTTCTAATGATGTCTCTGTCAAAAATATACATATGAATCACAGAACAAACAGGATGGCTCTTTATCCAATCATTTTTTTATTCAATAGCTTTATAAATGGTTCTCACCAAAGCCCTTTGGCAAATATGTTTTAAAATGTACTGTATAAAAATTGGATTAATGTTAATGTATCAATTTTAAGGTTAGCATTTTAATAGTGGTTTATTTAACAAAGCGAGTACTAAGTCAACATCCATATTTTAGTAAACTTTTTACAGTTTGGTTGGTTTCACTGTATCAATACATCATATATAGATGTAACAATACTGTGATCATGATCAAGTAATTTACAAATAGTATTACACTGACTGTTCACTATACTCTGGATGTCAATCTTTAATTGTAATTTATGTCAGCAGATTGGAATATTGTTCTCCAGAATATTGTAGGGACATGATGTCTTGGCTGATTTGACAATGCTTCCAGTCTGTTTCAGGTCTGTTAAAAATATGGCCACCTGGGGCGGGGCAGTTTTGCTTATAAGGCTTTGGTGAAAACTTGTGGACACTCTAGAACTCACATTTTTGCCCATTCCAGGGATAGAAATTAGTGGTTGCCCGTGAGCCCGGGGCAAGTAGATTTTGGCCTGGGCAATTCAATTTCAAAAGTTGGTAGTCCGGCCGGGCAACTTAGTTCTTTTAAAGCTTAAAACAATTCAGTGCAATACAAATTGAATAACAATTTACCACCATGATTCAATAATAGATAAATTACATTCATTATTTAGGAATAGGAAATGATTCAATTCAGGCTCATAATAATACATAATGCATTGAATATGTGTCATGTCAGCAATTTTATTTAATTATCTATTATTTTATTAAAAGAATGTTTAATATACACATGACGAGACACGTATATATTTCTGGGCTCGTTATTTTTTAGCTGGGCAACCAAAATACTAAAGAACATGTAGTCTGCTAGGGGGAGGCAGTTTTGCATATATGTCTTTTTTGAAACACTATATGCTAAAAACAGACACAGAGAAGTTTTCCTACAATTTGCAACATACTAAACTAAAAAAGTGCAATATTTTTATCATTGTAAGCCCCTCTTTCAGCTTAGAATTCCTGTTTCATTATTATTGTTACTGTTTACTTTATTTATAACAATATACGTCTCTTATAAGATGTGTCATATTTGTTATGTTTCATTGTATATTAGCCCTCTACTTAGTTTTATCAAATCATGACCCTGGGGTCAAAACTGGCAACACCCAGGGGTAAAATAGCTTTTATATACTTTTATAGAAATACCTTGATATGTAACACTGTATTGTGATTCTCTACAAAAAAAGTATATATTCAAATCATGCAACTTGGGTCCAAACTGGCTATATCCTAGGCTCAAATTTTTTATTGTTACAACAGGCTACATATAAAAAACTTGTAGCGTTGTGGGGGTGTTCGCTACTTTTGTGACAAGCTCTAGTAACTTATAGTGTGTGTATTTCAAAGATTATGAGGTCCTTCTCTGCACCTGTGGCTGCGTTATATGAGTTGCCAGATTGTGTCCCAGCACTCCTACTTAATTCACTATTTGACTCTCGAAAGTTGGGACGAATTTTGAATTATAGCTGCAGTTTATAGCTTTTTGTTGTTGTTTTTTTTACTGAAGGATACTTTTCATTCTGGTGTGGTCTTGTGTTGTGTTGGGGAAGCAGGAGGAAACCCCACACGTCCGGTATGGTGACCACTAACTCTTTCAGTGCTGGAACCGGATTTGGAAGGCCTTTGCAAACAGTTTGGATCCAGATGAGACGCCACAGAACTGTTTGCTATTCTGATAGTATTCTTAGAAGAAAATGCTTATTTTAGAAATTCAGCAGACAACATTTTAGCAGACGACAAATTTCCCAGCATGCAAAGGGTTAACCAAAAACATGCTTCTGTGAACCAGAAAGTAACTTCTGATCCCATAATTAATAAATGCATTACTTAACCAAGGGATTAGTTGCTTTTACTGCTAGCATTTAAATGTTGCTACCTGGACTCACCTTTTATATTTTCATACTTTGAAAAGGGTTTCTTCATCTTGAAAGTTTACACTAAATCATTGAGACTATTACTCAGAGTTTGAACAATTCCATGGTTAATTGGCCTCGTTACCTGCTAAAATGTGCCTTGAGTAAGGGTTTGTGTTCGATCAGCAAACAAAGAAAAGAAAACTGGAAACTCTTTATTGTGGTGATCAGAAAGGAATGGTATTGTGGAACCACCTTAAGTGTTTGGAAACAGCAAACAAGAGTGAAACCAGAGACATTGTTTGCGTACGAACCAGATTCTTGTGCAAATACTTTATATTCCATATTTGTTTGCAAGTGTATGTATGTAACCGGTGAGATCGTTAATTAAGTAGTACTTTAATTTTTGGACCAGTGCTGCTACAGTCGAACTAAGATATGAGCCTCGCTCTGGGAAAACAGGGCTAAATAAATGTGCGTAAAGTGTCGTCCCAGAGTATCCTATTCAGTCTGCACAGGCTAATAAGGGATGACACTTTGCACTTTTATGGAATTTTTCGTTTAAAGAAAGTCTCTTTAAAACGAAAATCAAGTATAGACAAGAAGTGTCGTCCCTGATTAGCCTGTGCAGACTGCAGAGGCTAATCTGGGACGACACTTTACGCACAAGCATTAAGCCCAGTTTTCCCAGAGCGAGACTCAATTGATCCCAGCCCTGGACTGTACGTCTCATTTCCAGGCGCAAGGGACTGTATCGGGGGATTTCATTGCCCAACGGGATCGCGAGCCTGTCTGCCCTACGAGCACACATGTGATGGACTGAACCACTGTGACGATGCCGCGGATGAGGATCCAGCGTATTGTGGTGAGTGGAATTACTGGCCAGGTGCTAAGCAACAAATTTGAGTTGCCATTAATTTTGCTAGTGCGGCCCATGCGAATTTCCATACCTGATGATTTGAGTTACATCTGGTTTATGATTGGAGTTAATGTTTGACTATTTTTTTATTAATTCCTCCCTTCTAACAAATAAAGTTTGAGAAGAGGTACATGTACTGTATTGGAGACCCTCTGTCGGATGATGGGTTGATCCACATAAAATGATATAAGTTTGTGGAGCTAACTACCTCCACATGTCTTAACTGATTAAATTGGACCCTATTAGTGTGCCCTTGAACTTAGCCATTGTTTATGGCTGTAGCCTAAAATGTTCTTAGGTTGCGGAGCAAACTCAGTGATTTTTTTACCTGCCAGTCCCGCGTCCTGGTCTCACAAAAACCTCTGGGGATGCAAAGTTTCGAATTATCTGAGTCCCAAAAATGCATTGAAATTTCTAAAAAAATAATATAGTTTAATAATTGGACTGGTTCTTTCAATTCGGGACCCATAGATTTGCAAGTTATCGAGTCCCAGGACTCGGATGAGAAAATTGGTAGAAATATCACTGAAACTACTTCCACATAACTCATTCATTTTAATCAAAACTTAAAACATGTTATCAGCTTGAAGTACAAATGTGCAAGACACTTTATTAATGCTCATAAATGCACACTTCCAGAGTAATGTGCCCTTGAACTCAGCTGACGAAGCAGTTCAGGGGTATCAGGGTTTTTTTTCTTTCATAAAGACCCGCCGAAAATTGGCTCTTTCCCCTCAACATTGACCCCCCCCCCCNTTTTTTTTTTTTTTTTAAACCTTTTATTATATAAGTTAACCTGGTTCAGGGTGGGAAAATATTGCATAATTAAATCATCTGTTGCCTTGAATTGGTTTTAAAACAGTAAAATATGTTAAATTGATTATTTAAGACTTACTTATTTTCCCCAAAAATCAGGCGTTTCGCGAGATTTTTTCCCCTCAAAAAAGGCTAGGCCCTTTCCCCAAAATCAGATAAAAAACCCTTGGTATAAGTCATGTTTGTTATGAAGCTCTAAGATATGCGCTGCAAGAGGTGTGATTTTACCTCCTTTCAGCTGATTTCCTCCCTTAGAATGTCAAAAACTTATTTTACAAAAAGTTATGAATTTTGGTGAATCTATATACAAATGAAGAGTTAACTTGAACGCTGTAAGAGAGGAAGTGCATTTACCTCCCCTGAGGCAGTTCCTAAATCCCATCCCGCGGCTGTTCACAGGTACACAAGTGTGTCCGAGCACTATGTTTGCCTGCGCTAACACAACCTGGCGCCAGTGCATCCTGCTGCCGTACCGCTGTGATGAGGAAGTGGATTGCCTCGATGGGTCGGACGAGGGGTCAGCTACGTGTGGGTGTGGAACGTCCAGCTTCAAGTGCGCCAACGGACGATGTGTGGCGTACGAACTATATTGCAACGGCAATGATGACTGCGGGGATGGCACAGATGAACTCATGTGTGGTAAGATTACAGTCTAAAATTAAGTTAAGCATAATTTTTTAATGGGAAAAGTGAACATATTTTAAGCTTTTGGGACGAAAAAAATGTCATTAGAATTGCAATGAAAAATCCTGGAGTTAAAATTAGTAGATGTTTTAAGGGCTTAATTACACTGCAACTCCGTTATATTGCGGTCCGTTATATCGTGTCATCCAATATATCGCGAGTAGGCTGTGGACTCCATTTTTTTATTTTCTGTATAATCCGACACATAAATCCAGTTTGGTCCAGATTGTTTGCCTTCATTGTACATCACATTCACACTTGTGTACTGCAACAAACAATAACCCCACTTGCCCAATATCAAAGGTCATTTTGCATGTCACCTTTGAAAACATTCTCTATGGAATTGGCTTTGAACTGACAGCTGTCAATCACTTTCTTCTTGGAAATCATTTCAGCCAATCAGCCCTCGGGCTGCGGAATACACACTGTCCCCCACATGAAGGTGTATACAATAACTGTAAATTTCACAGATCAAAACTGACCTTTCTCAACCATCTTTGAGCGTTAGATATAGCGTATAGGATTTGTTTTTAATTTAGAGGAAAAGTGTCCACAGTTGTAAAATTGCACTACGAATTTTGTGTACAAAAGTAAAGCTTTTAGAGTAAGTTGTCTCCCCTGCGCTACAAAGATTTTATTCAGCAATCAAATATAAATTTTATTCAGCAATCAAATATAAAAGTCCATGCTTTCCAGGAAGAAGAATGATGTGATATTGTACATGAGGTCTAATTTGTGCGTGCTTTTTATCAGTACAAAGGATTTGCGCAAAATACATGAGGACTGTTTATATTTTGCTAGATTTTGTCATCTTTCGTGAACAATAAAACTTGGCAGGGCTTTTGGGATTATACACATTTAATTATACGCATTTGAAAATACTTACATGGAATAATGTTTTATGTTAAATCAATGTATAACGTATGGATATAAAATATAATGCATTGAGGTAGGTAAATAGCATGTTTTGAGATTGCCCAACTATGCTAATTCATACATATACATGCATGAATGAGCTGACAAGTTATATCGTAATCGGGAGATATCGCGATCCGTGGATCCTGTGAACCGTGATGTAATGGATCTGTAGTATAATAATAAAACTGGTTACAGTGCAACTAGAAAGAACAAGTTCTTGTTCTATTAGAAGGAAACAAGAACCGTTTTTCACATTGGTTGTTGTTATCCATTTCTAGGTTTGTAAAATTCCCCTCGACCACTAGAATTGACTACTTAAATTTTGCTCCAAGCAAATTGGATATTAGAAATACTCACCGAAATGGTTCAACCCTATTTTCAGGTCAGACAGCACATTTGTTTTGTAGCAGGTTCTTGTTTGGAAGTGACATCATTAATAGTTTGTATCGATGCTTCATACTTTAACCCTTTGCATGCTGGGAAATTTGTCGTCTGCTAAAATGTCGTCTGCTGAATTTCTAAAATTAGCATTTCTTCGATTTTTTTTCTAAGACCACTATCAGAATAGCAAACAGTTTGGATCCTGATGACACGCCACAGAATTCATCTGGATCCAAACTGTTTGCAAAGGCCTTCAAAATCCGGTTCCAGCGCTCAAAGGGTTAATGCATTGATAATACTGTTCATAGCAATCACGAGTCTATTCTGTGTAAACGTAGGGGTATTATTTACATTTTACTTTCAATGAAAATATAGAAAACAACTTGATAATTTCAATTTATTTGAAGTCAAATCATGTCTCGGTAGGGTAGATTGAGAAACTTTTAACTTAGGGTGACTTGTAAGTTAGTAAGGGCGACCTAATTTTCCAGCGGATGCCTTTTCAAGACAATTGCCTTTTTACTAATTTTTTACACCCCGATTAGTAGAGGATCTAGACACACAAATGGTGCTGATGTAAACCAGCAGGGTTTAACCCTTTGCATGCTGGGAAATTTGTCGTCTGCTAAAATGACGTCTGCTGAATTTCTAAAATAAGCATTTGCTTTGATTTTTTTTTCAAAGAATACTATCAAAATAGCAAACAGTTTGGATCCTGATGAGACGCCACGTTTTGTGGCGTCTCATCTGGATCCAAACTGTTTGCAAAGGCCTTTAAAATTCGGTTCCAGCGCTTAAAGGGTTAAGAAGCCAGTTTCAGATAATTTGCCAAATCCAGGCAATTTTTCATATTTATAAAAAAGTTGATGTATTCAGTTGCCTATGAAATCAAAAATAGATTAAATTCTAAAACAAATGAGTCGCGCTCTGAGAAAACAGGGTTAAATGCATGTGCTTAAAGTGTCTTCCCAGATAAGCCTGTGCAGCCGGCACAGGCTTATCAGGGATGACACTTTCCTCCTAAACTTGATTTTCCTCAAAAAGAGTCTTCCTTTAAACGAAAAATTCCATAAATGAAAAATTCCATAAACGTGGAAAAAGTCATCCCTGATTAGCCTGTGCAAACTGCACAGGCTAATCTGGGACGACACTTAACGCAGATGCATTAAAAGCCTTATCACAGAGGGAGGCTCAAAAACATATTTTGATGTAACCAATCCAGAGAGCCAGTAGATGTGGGGAGGGTCCATCCTGGTGACATTTCCACCAGCTTGACTGAATGCATGTTTGAATGTCTACAATCCAGGGACAAGTGTCACCAGCCCAAATAAAAAAAATAAAAAAAATCTTTAATGCCATGTTAAACTTGCTATTTTGGCAGCTTAATCCTTGATTTCTCAATCATAATATCATCGTGCTGCAAAATAATATTGATAAAAACAAACTTGAAAGGTTTCTCTTGGGGGGAGTGGGGGCGCTCCCCCTCTGTTGTTAAGTAACTCGCAGTCATTCTGATAGTATTCTTTGAAAAAAAAATCGATGAAAATGCTAATTTTAGAAATTCAGCAGACGACATTTTAGCAGACGACAAATATCCCAGCATGCAAAGGGTTAACTTCTTTGCACTAATGGAAGCCTCTATAATGAGGGTGACTGTAATCGGTAATCATAGAGGCATTGACAGCCCAACACCTTCTATGTTATATAGCCTCCTTGGTGCAAAAACGTACCATGTGACATTGAAATTAAATAGCACATGGTACCTTTTTGCACCCATGGGGCGAATTATCCAAAATTTACTTTCAAGTGGATTAACTTTTACCGCATGCATTAAAAATCCGCTAACAAAAGCCTTTATGTTTACTTTAAAATGATATTTTTCTTAGCGATTTTACATTAGTTTAAATCTCCTGCAATGACATGGTCACAGGTGGCCTGTAGTAAAAGTGTTTGAAAGAGATCATTGGGAAGTGGAATAATCTGCTATGCATAGTCAGTGGGCTGGGGATAATCAGGCTTGTGGGTGACTTGGTTTAACGGTGGCTGGGTTTTATGCATGCTTGTATTGGACTGAGATACTGTGTCAAAAAAATACAGTAGTTGGGTGCAAAAAAAATCAACAGCCATCGATCTTGTTTACTATTGGAATAAAATACTAAAGACAAATTAGAAAGTGGATTTTTTTGGATAAAAATACTCATGTTGGACTGACAGTGTAAAAAAATACGGCAGTGAAAAAATTTGGATGCAAAAAAAAAATCAACACAAATCTAACTTGTTTAGTATTGCAATAAAATACTAAGGAAAAAGAAAGCGGATAAAAAATTCGGGTGCAAAAAAATTCACATGAATCTAGCTTGTTTTGTATTGGAATAAAATACCAAGAAAAAAGAAAGTGGATTTTTTTAGGGGTATGTGAAAAATACTCATGTTGCTTTAACTCTGCTGATTGAATAATGATGGATGTGAATATTGGATGGATTATATCAGTACTGAGTTTGGATTTTGTGAAGAAGCATGTTTCTTCGTTGAAAAAAAGTTTCAGGAAATGCAATAATTAAGTACTTTAACTATGGGAGTATTTTATAGAAAGAGAAGCAGTAAGGGACACACAGAGATGATAATATTAGCAAGGTATCCTGTTGGAAATTGAATCCAGATAAGAATTTTAAATATCTAACATATACATAATAATTCTAACAGAGAACTACTTTTTTCAAATTTTGAATATCGGTAAAAATATGAAAAATGTAACAAGCAGCACATAACAAACATACCTAAGTGACTTCTTTGTTTTATAACAATATTAATATACATTTGATGCTAAGAAAGATTTTATTGAAAATCTACCAAAATAAGTAAATGCACAATTAACCATGAAGCCGGTGGGAAGGACTCTTGTATAATAAGACAATAATAAGTTGCTTAGTTCCAAAGGTTCTAGTAAAAAATCTACCTATGTAGTTTATTTTGCATGTGAAAGTGTGAAATATTTATCAAATAGAATTATTATATTATTATTATAAGACAATAATAAGTTGAAGTTCCAAAGGTTCTAGTGAAAAATCTACCTATGTAGTTTATTTGCATGTGAAAGTGTGAAATATTAATCAAAAAGAAGTTAACCTGTGGATTGAGTATGGGGAAACGAAAAATGCGCCTTTATATTAACAGGCGCAAAAAAGGTAAAATTCTGATTATTTGCTACACTTTGGTCGTGTATAAGTTTATCAAACTTGTCTTACATATGAATGTCATAGTTTACGTTGTTGTAGTTTTTTTCATTGTCAGAAACTATTTTAACTCTTTCATTTTTTTTTTTTTTACAATATATATTTATTCAAAAATTGGTGGTAATCTTGTAGTCCAAATCATATTGTACAATCATAATAAAAAGTAAAAACAATACCAGCCCGACTATGTACATTTCTTTATTTTTACTAGCACCCATTACATCTCAACTCTGCCTTGGGTTTTCAGTCAAGTGGTTTAAACAATAAGACTGAATCATAATATTTTACCAGTTCTATCATGCGACCATTTGTATAACATATGACACAATCAATGTTTTACTGCCAGGTGACATGGGAAGAATTAAAATTTATCATTGTAAATATTTGTAAAATTTCTTTAATATTTTAACAGCACAGTAATATGTACGTAATAAGAACTGTTATTTTATTCTTTTCTGGTGGTTTATTAGGAAATATCAGTCAATTAAAAAGGATAATTCACTGTTAATAAACAGTGAAAATTAACAGTGAAAATTATTGATTTCTTTTCACTGTTATACTGTGAAATGACATCGTTTTCATGACGCTACGACATCATTATTTCAGCAAAAATACATAAATAATCTTTTGTAAGCATTAAATATAAAGACAATTTGTTGGATTGTGTGGAAAATTGATTTTAATTCACTCCTGAAATAGAAAAAAAATATTTTTGATGATCACTCTTGTGAATTAAAATCAATATTCCACCAAATCCAACAAATAAATAAGTATTGATTGGGACAGCTCTGTAATGTGGAATGTTTTTAACCCTTTTGCATGCTGGGAAATTTGTCGTCTGCTAAAATGTTGTCTGCTGAATTTCTAAAATTAGCATTTTCTTCGATTTTTTTTCAAAGAATTCTATCAGAATAGCAAACAGTTTGGATCCTGATGAGACGCCACGTTCTGTGGCGTCTCATCTGGATACAAATTGTTTGCAAAGGCCTTCAAAATTCGGTTCCAGCTCTGAAAGAGTTAAACACACCAACTAAATCATGACTACATAGTTCATTACAAAAAAACACCTAAAACCATTTGTGTTATCTGAAATAAATTACCACTCACCTATCTTGTAAACATATTTAAATGTAATTAAAATTACTGCATCCTGTAGAATTGATTTAATTTGAAACTGCTGTCCAATTGTGAAAATAGAATTAACATTTTGCGCTTGAAGGTCTACTGAAAATGAACTAAATGTGTGTAAGAGAGAATGCGTAAACAGTTTGTACATTTATTACAGACCAGATTTGAAAACCGACATAATTGTAAAATACATAACGATGGTCCCCATTCAAAATGCCGAACCTACATTTTTTGACATTTCGTGATTTTTGCACTGTGTATATAGAGCGGGAAATCAGTGCGCAAATGCCCAGAAAATGGCGAATTGTTTTACCAATCAGAACATGTCAAATCGGTCATATGATAAAATGCCGAACTGTGATTGGTGGGACTAAAAATATGCAAAAATGCGAAGCTGAATATTATTGTAACTATAAAAATATGCAAAAATGCGAAGCTGAATATTATTGTTTTTGTAAAAAAAAGCCCTTCTGAAAAGTTGTGTTTTTGTAAGTTCGGCATTTTTAATGGGGACCATCGATAAGTAGACAAATCTGAATTGCAGAATGAATATATAAGGATACTTTTTCCTGAATGAACAAGAAATTTGGCTATAATAATTCTTGATGTTCTTTCTATTTAGTAACTTCAACATTGAATATATATTCCCCAATGAAAAGCAAGTTGTCTGCTGAAAGTTAAAACTATAAGTGTAGTTTTATATGTTTTCACTCACATCAATTTGGAAAATTTGTTGAAAACATTATTTTTACCAAAAATGTTGTCTTAGTATTTTAATAGTTGATATATGTCACCAAAATATTAAAAAAAAAAAAAATGAAAAAAAAGTTAAATTGAATTTAAAGGTCAGTAACATGACTCTCAACATTCAGTAGATGTAGTGCTTACTGGAATAATTTTGTTACTTTACAGTGTCCATTCAGATTATAAATCTGTATTTTGTATCCCCCGCAAAAGGCGGAGGAATATAAAATTTGCATTGTCTGTCCGTCATTCTGTCCGTCCATCATTCTGTCCGTTTGTCACACAAAAAATTAATTGGCAGGGGATATCAATTCAACAAATTTGCTTGTTAACTCATAGACTGCAGATATAAGATTCCTCGCGACTTTTAAACTCAACACGATTATAGGTGAAACTAAAATTAAATTAACTGTAATTAAATTTGTAAAAACCAATTCCCCTTGCCTAATTATAAATGTTAAAATCTACTCATATGATTGCCGTAATCAGCTAATTAAATGAATACATTCTTTAAAACCATGCAGTTTCCCTTGAAACTCGTCCTACATAAATTTAATCCTACACAGTGTTTTTTATTTCTCTGCTATGGATGGTCTCCCGAAAAACAAAAAACACCAACATTATTTTCCAACTTGAGACCACATTATATGTGGTGAAAAACAATTCTTGGAAATATATTTCATGGACACCATCAATAAAAAATTGGCCACATGTCACTTGACTATTGGTGTAAGTATTACAATATAACCAATTTTGTTTATTCAAATTGCAGTTCCAGTTGAGTGAAAAACATTTATGGACTATTTCTATGGTATGTCAGTGTGTGTTTTTAATGTTCAACTGGGGGCCGTATAAAATATATATTTTTCCCAAATGGGACCTAAACATTTCCAATTGAAGGTTTTCAAAAAATAAATAAATAATAATTTGTTAATCTTAACATTTAGTTCATTTCCCACCCAGCTCTATAAGTTGAACCTTGATTAAAGGGATTTTGGCATGTTTTGAAGTTGGCACTAAATGCTTTAAATTGATAAATATAAACATCAGAACTAAAGAGATCAAATATAAAAACAAGAATAAAAGCAAAAAAACAGAAAAAAAAGTTAACCACACCAGGGCTCAAACTACTGACCCTTGGAGTAAAAGCCAAGCGCTGAGAACACTCAGCCATCCGTCTTCACGTGTGTATGTGTGTGTAATTCAGAGTTTATGGTCAGGCTGTCATTGAGTCTTTACGACAACATTATGTGCGGACCTGACCATTCGTCTTCACATGGGTTGCCATTTATTTTATACTTTGTATAACCATCCATGTGTTGTAAATAAATAAAACGAAACAAAACAAAAGAAATCAATTTTTTTTAATCGTTTCGCATCTGAGGCGCTTTATAATTTTATCAATTTCTAACGATGATTTTTCGTAAAAGAAAGTGTATTTTCAGTTTAAGTCTGCGTCATAAGTGTTATTTTGCACACTGATGTACATAGTTCATTTATTTCTTGAATATGTGACAAAAAATTTCCTAATTTGATAAACTGTAAACAAGTCCCTTTGATATAATATTGAAAACCTTTTAATTCTGAATTTTTAAAGTATTTGTTAGCAAACAAAACAATAACAATGATTTTCCAATTTTAATCAAAACAATGTGATTTTTCCCAATCCATAGGGACCCGACCCAATTCCCAAACTGGTGCAAAAAACACTGTATGTCACATGTATCTTTCATTGAAGTTTTTCAATTGTACCATGGAAGAAAAAAAACATTCTCAGGTAAATTGCAGTGTCTTTTTATTAAATACCTTTTTCATTAAAATTTTAGCTTCTTTGATAAGTTTCAAGGCTGATTAATATCAAACGAAATATTACCGGTTCGTAGGCAAGTATTACAGCCTCTGGTAGGGACAATTACCAGGGATTACATGGGCACTGCATGAAGACGCCTGTATGTTGAACTGAGCCAGGAGCAATATGGATAAATGATTGTATGGATGATGGCAGATTGATTCTCCAGCAATTTGCTTCTTTGACATCAAAGTCATTAAAATAAGATCAGTCACATTTATTATTAAAATGCATGCAAAATTTGGAATTGAGAAAATGTCACTGGTTTGTTTTTTGTTGTTGGTTCTTTCGATGAGTCAAATTCATTCATTAAAATTATATTTATTTAAAAAAAAAAATGGGCATTGTATATTCCCAAATATTAAACTATTCATTATAATAAGATCAGTCACATTTATTATTGAAAAGCATGTGAAATTTGGAATTGAGAAAATGTCTATGTGTTGTTTTGTTGTTGTTGCTTTTTCGTTATCATTGACGATTAGTAAAATTCATTCATTAAACTATATTTATGCTTTACAAAACCTTGTTTGTTTGAAAGTTTGTACAATTTATTTTGTTCGTGTAATAATTGTATTATTTGGGTTCGATGAAAATCCTTTATTGAACTGCTATTGCTAGCTAAGCTGAAAAGGGAAGTCAATAAATTTACCTTGATTTTAATTAATTAAATTAATATATATGAGCCTCGCTCTGTGAAAAGGGGGTTTAATGCATGTGTGTAAAGAGTTGTCCCAGATTAGCCTGTGAAGTCTGCACAGGCTTATCAGGGACGCCAATTTTTGCTTTAATGATATTTTTCGTTTAAAGAAAGTCTCTTCTTTGCAAAAATCTAGTTAAGGAGGAAAGTGTTGTCCCTGGTTATCCTGTGTGGACTGCACAGGCTAATCTGGGATGACACTTTATGCACATGCATTAAACCCCGTTTTCACAGAGCGAGGCTCATATATATTGTGTTTGTGTCTACTAGGATAGCCACAATGTTGTTGCCAGATTAATTGAAACATTAATTGCATAATTCAAGTCAGGTAAAATCAAAATGTGTTCTCATTCAATCTTTTAACCCTTATAGCGCTGGAACCCAATTTTAAAGGCCTTTGCAAACAGTTTGGATCCAGATGAGACGCCACAGAACGTGGCGTCTCATCAGGATCCAAACTGTTTGCTTTTCTGATAGTATTCTTTGAAAAAAAAGTGAAGAAAATGCTTATTTTAGAAATTCAGCAGAGGACATTTTAGCAGACTACAAATATCCCAGCATGCAAAGGGTTAAGACAAGAATGACATATCAATCATTAATGTGTTTCTTTTTAAGCTTTTAAAGATTTACACTAAAAGGTCCATTTCAAAGGGACTTGTTCACAGATTTTCGCATTTTTTAAATAAATATGAAAGCAATGTACTAGCAAAACTGTAGTATTTGGAATAGTTTTAAATAATTAAGATGACAAGAAAAAGATAAAATGAAAGAAAATATTCCCATCTTGGGGTTTCAAACCCAGGACCTCTAGAAGCAAAAGCTGAGGGGTGTGACCAGAACAACATAAAGGCTTTTTAATTTTAATGGTAGTGTAAACGCTGTCTGTGTTGGTTATTCATGTATTTGCTGAATTATAAATGAAAAGCGTTACAAATGTGTTTTTATTTCTCAATAATTGAACATACATTTTTAACATTTTCCTGAGTCAGGAGTGTTATATTGCTTGTTTGAATATAACCCTTTGAGCGCTGGAACAGAATTTTGAAGGCCTTTGCAAACAGTTTGGATCCAGATGAGACGCCACAGAACATGGCGTCTCATCAGACGATGCAGGATCCAAAATGTTTGCTATTCTGATAGTGGTCTTAGAAAAAAAATCGAGGAAAATGCTAATTTTAGAAATTCAGCAGACAACATTTTAGCAGACGACAAATTTCCCAGCATGCAAAGAGATAACAAAAATTGTCATTTTGCAAAACTGTGAACAAGTCCCTTTTAATTCGGAATGAATATTTTGTGTTGTGTCTGTTTAGATTTCTGAGACAAGTTTCACTAATTTTATGTTAAAATTTCTATTGAGAGGATTGTTATCTCATGCACTGGGCTTCAATCACGGGTGACCATTTTCACCTTTAGAAATTGAGTAACGCTCACTTGAAAAATTCAATTAACACCCTCTTCAGTGGAAGAAATAACTGTTTAGATAACTTTCAAATGTGGTGTCACCCGTTCACCTTAGACGAATTACAAAGTCAATCCGAGTTTGAAAAAATTCACAGTGATTGAAATTAATCGCTAAATAAGATGCTAGATTTAATTTGGCAATTGCGATGCCCTGTCAACTGCTGCCCAGGACAAAAGAATGATTTCGGCACAAGGCCTCACAGTCCAGAAGATTCTCCCATTGAGGGACAATAGATGGCATTGTGCATGGGTGTTGTGCGAGCAAAGGTGGCGACAGGGGGACACAATAGGAGGGAAATTTGGGTGTGAAATTTGTGGTGGATGTCTGTTCTAGAGGGGTTATAATTTAAAATTACTGGAGGTGCGAATGTTCTCACAACACCCTTTGAATGCTCAATTTTTATACTCAAATGATGTGCTTTAATCAATTAAATGTGCCTTGTCTTCTTGATTTGGTTATACTGACTTGCTGAACTAATTGACAGGGGATGGTGGGGGGNGGGGGGGGGGGGGGGGGGCATGCTCTTCAAATGTGCTTGTTATCATACCCATGTACTTATGAACTATTTTTTCTCCTTCACAATTTCTATAAACCATGTACCATCCTTACACATTGCTATGAAATTGATATTCCAAACAGCATGTCGATTACTTGTGTATGCAATAAAGTGTTTAAGCATGTTTTCCTTGTTGAAAGATGTTGAAAGCGTTTCTGCAATGACAGACATTCCAAGAATTATGTAGCGTTCTTGTTAGAAATTAACACTTAACATTTCAACAATCAACTAAACAAAAGTTTCATCTTCTGATTCTTCATTGACTGGTAAGATTATTTCATTTTTAAAGAAGTCAGTTCAATGTAAAAGATTTATCAGACAGTAATTGTATTTAAATCATGCAAACATTTGTAGTAACATTTTGTAAACAACAATAAAAAATAAATTATTATAACTTGTGAAGAAGTGTTATCAGACAGTTTTGATGAGGCTTCTTTATTTGAGTAAATGTGTGGCGTGTTCTGAGAAAACTGGGCAAAATGCTTGTGCTTAAAGTGTCATCCCAGATTAGCCTGTGCAGTCCGCACAGGCTAATCAGGGATGACACTTTCCGCCTTAATTGGATTTTTGCTAAGAAGAGACTTCATTTAAACGAAAAATGTCATAAAAGCGGACTGCACAGGCTAATCTGGGATGACAATTAACGCACAAGCATTTTGCCCAGTTTTCTCCGAACACGCCACATTTGAGTAAATGTATAGAAATGGTGCAAGATAATCAGTCGTAAGTACACACTCTTTCCATTTGTCACAGTCTTCTATTTATCTTAGACTTAGCGAGCCTCATACATGGATTAAACCGTGTTGATTTTTGATTTTCAAAATCACCTCTTTTAACCTGTTTGTCACATTTACAGAACGTTTTTCGCAAGTTTGTTGTCAGGAAATAATAGGGCCAATGTTTAAAGTGTTTGCAGGAGAATAAAAGTGAACTCAAGAGTGTCTGTGTGATTTTACACGATAATATTTGTGTGGATAGTTTGGACTTATAAAATGTATGTAACTTCTTTCTTTTTTTTTTTTTTT
>VMBQ01004122.1:0-40252 GCA_007657795.1 Dreissena rostriformis | reverse complement strand
GAGATCTACAACACATGTCTGCTCAGGCACGACAACATACTGGGCTTCTATGCCAGGTAATGTAGAGAGACTGAGATCTACAACACATGTCTGCTCAGGCACGACAACATACTGGGCTTCTATGCCAGGTAAGGTGTTCATGACACACGACGAGGCTAGTTGGCGTAGAGAGACTGAGATCTACAACACATGTCTGCTCAGGCACGACAACATACTGGGCTTCTATGCCAGGTAAGGCGTTCATGACACACGACGAGGCTAGTTGGCGTAGAGAGACTGAGATCTACAACACATGTCTGCTTAGACACGACAACATACTGGGCTTCTATGCCAGGTAAGGTGTTCATGACACACGACGAGGCTAGTTGGCGTAGAGAGACCGAGATCTACAACACATGTCTGCTTAGACACGACAACATACTGGGCTTCTATGCCAGGTAAGGTTTGCAACCCAGATCCTTCTAGATATGAGCTGCATTCTGGGAAAACTGGGCTTAATGCATGTGCGCAATGTGTCATCCCTGATAAGCCTGTGTAGTCCGCACAGGCTAATCAGGGACTACACTTTCCGCTTTCATTGTATTTTTCCTTTAAAGGAAGTCTCTTCTTGGCGTAAATCCAGTTTTGGTGGAAAGTGTCGTCCATGATTAGCCTGTGCGGACTGCACAAGCTTATCTGGGATGACACTTTATGCCCATGCATTAATCCCAGTTTTCCCAGATCGAGGCTCATAAAAACTAACGCCTTTCCCCTTTTTTTTACTGCCTCTGACCTACGTCATCTCTCTGCTCGGACACAACAACATACTCTGCTTCTATGCAAGGTGAGTAGTTCTAACCTTATTCTCCATGTGCCGGTCTGTTTCAAAGTTCATGAGGTTCTTCCGCGCCTGGGGCTACCTTATGTGAGAAAACTGAAAGTCTCCCTGCACTCCTACCTAATTAACTTCCTAAATGCAAGGAAATTTTGAAAAATAGCTGAAAAATCCAGCTATTCAGGTTTTACAGAAGGATATTCAATTTTGGTGTGTCCTTGTGCTGTGGAGGAAAATCGAAAATCCTGAGAAAACTCGGCCTGCCCTGTATGGTTCCACTAACCAAGCCCACATGTACCAGGAAGGTGAACTCAACTTTATTTTGCATTTTTATAATTCAATAAAAAAACAACACAATGCGAGTTATTGTTCAAATGAATGAAACCCCGAGAATGTTTGTTTCAGTGACATTACCTCACGTAACTCATGCTGTTTCAGTGACATTACCTCACGTAACTCGTGCTGTTTCAGTGACATTACCTCACGTTACTCATGCTGTTTCAGTGACATTACCTCACGTTACTCATGCTGTTTCAGTGACATTACCTCACGTAACTCATGCTGTTTCAGTGACATTACCTCACGTTACTCATGCTGTTTCAGTGACATTACCTCACGTTACTCATGCTGTTTCAGTGACATTACCTCACGTAACTCATGCTGTTTCAGTGACATTACCTCACGTTACTCATGCTGTTTCAGTGACATTACCTCACGTTACTCATGCTGTTTCAGTGACATTACCTCACGTAACTCATGCTGTTTCAGTGACATTACCTCACGTAACTCATGCTGTTTCAGTGACATTACCTCACGTTACTCATGCTGTTTCAGTGACATTACCTCACGTTACTCATGCTGTTTCAGTGACATTACCTCACGTAACTCATGCTGTTTCAGTGACATTACCTCACGTAACTCATGCTGTTTCAGTGACATTACCTCACGTTACTCATGCTGTTTCAGTGACATTACCTCACGTAACTCATGCAGCCAGATGTGGCTCATCATGCACTACCACCCGGTCGGTTCCCTGTATGATCATCTCCAGTACAACGCCCTGGACCACGAGGCCATGCTGAGGCTGCTACATAGTGCGTGTGCTGGGCTGGTCCATCTCCATACAGGTAGATCACATACAATCATATGAGCCTTGCTCTGTGAAGAGGGGGTTTAATGCATGTGCGTAAAGTTTCATCCCAGATTAGCCTGTGAAGTCCGCACTGTCTAATAAGGGACGACACTTTCAACCTAAAGTTGATTTTTTCTAAGAAGACAATTTCTTTGAACAAAAAATACCATACAAGCAGAAAGTGTCAACCCTGATAAGCCTGTGCGGACTGCACAGGCTAATCTGGGACGACTCTTTTCGCACATGCATTAAACCCCCTTTTCACAGAGCAAGGCTCAGTTATAATCATTTTGCTTACTCCTTTCCCCTCCCTCCCCCCGCCTCCATTGTAGATGGCTGAGATAATTGATCAGCTTTTGTCATTTGGGCACTGACCAAACTTCCTCTGGCAAAGTCTTATTGTCTTCACTGATCTTCACTCAATTTTATTAAAAAAGTATTTTGAAAATTATATATTTAACAGGTTTGGTGATAAGTCAAAGGAGTTGTGTCCCTTAGATTGTTTGTCTTGTGCCTTTTAGCTATTAACATTCTTCCAGTTAAATGGTTTTTATCCAAACTTAATGAAAATGTTTGTGATTATATAATTTCTGCTTAGTTCAGTAAGTAGTTAAATACTTAAAGTAGTAATGACCCTGGCATTTTCTCCCCATGGCCTATGCAGCTATGCCTCAAATTCCAATTGTTTACATGAGAACAAATAACCCTAGGACGGGCTGAGTAATGTCCCTTCATTTATCAAATATTTGGTTTTTCTAAACACTTCCTTTTGTTGATGGAAGTTATTTAGTCCTTTTTGTCAAATTATGCATCTTAATAGGCCTAATTAATACTATTCTAGGTGTATTTAAAAGTTCTCCTAACATTATTAACAAATAAAATACTTTTCCCTTGGTCTATTTTTTATGCCCCCGAAGGTGGGCATATAGTGATCGCACTGTCCGTCTGTCTGTCCGTCTGAAATTCCGTCACACTTTGCGTTTAGGTTTCGAAACATGTGGAAAAACACTTTGCGTTTAGGTTTAGAAAAATGTGGAAAAAGAGGGCATATGTCATCCTATGGTGACAAACCTTGTTTTACATTAGGTTGATTTCGCTCAGTTGGTTGGATGTAGGGAAACACTATTTTAATTTAGGCCTTACAAACACCATGCATTTAATGCTTGAACTACAAGTTTGCTTGTATATAAAGCATCAAAGAACAAATTGCCACGTGTAAAATGTAACGTAAACTGAATAAGAATAAAAATAAATAAATGATACACTAGTTTTTACTCACGCATTGTATACAGAAACTAACGCTGCTGACTATTGCAGAAATTCTCGGCAACAAGGGGAAGCCTGCGATAGCTCACCGAGACATCAAGTCGAAGAATATCCTGGTGAAACGCGACGGCACATCTTGTATTGCGGACCTTGGATTGGCCGTACTGCACAAATGTGAAAACAACACCCTCGATCTAGGTCAGTATACTGCGGGTGTTTGCTGTTCATTATTCCTTGGAAACTATTCTCTCTTTTTTATGGCCCCTTTTTAGCTCACCTGAGCACAACGTTCTCATGGTGAGCTATTGTGATCCCCTTTTGTCCGTCGTGTGTCGTGCGCCGTCAACATTTACCTTGTTAACACTCTAGAGGCAACATTTATTTTCCAATCTTTATGAAACTTGGTCAGAACATGTGTCCCAATAATATCTTGGATGAGTTCGAAAATGGTTCCGGTTGGTTGAAAAACATGGCCGCCAGGGGGCGTGACAGTTTTCCTTATATGGCTATAGTAAAACCTTGTTAACACTCTAAAAGTCACATTTTTAGTCCAATCTTTATGAAACTTGGTCAGAACATGTGTCCCAATAATATCTTGGATGAGTTCGAAAATGGTTCCGGTTGATTGAAAAACATGGCTGCCAGGGGGCGTGGCAGTTTTCCTTATATGGCTATAGTAAAACCTTGTTAACACTCTAGAAGTCACATTTTTAGTCCAATCTTCATGAAACTTGGTCAGAACATGTGTCCCAATAATATCTTGGACGAGTTCGAAAATGGTTCCAGTTGAATGAAAAACATGGCCGCCAGGGGGCGTGGCAGTTTTCCTTATATGGCTTTAGTGTATAGTAAAACCTTGTTAACACTCTAGAAGTCATATTTTTGGTCCAATGCTCATGAAACTTGGTCAGAATATTTGTACTAATGATATCTGGGCTGAGTTCGAAAATGTTTGAGATCCGTTAAAAAACATGGCCGCAAGGGGGCGTGGCATTTTTCCTTATGTGGCTATGTAGTAAAACCTTGTTAACACTCTAGAAGTCACATTTATTATCCAATCTTTATGAAACTTGATCAGAACATTTGTTCTAACAATAGCTCAGCTGAGTTTGCAGTTGTCCTTATATGGCTTTAGTGAAAACTTGTTGACGCTATATTAGCCACATTGATTGGCCAATCTTCATGAAACTTGGTCAGAAGATTTGTCCCAATGAAATCTTGGCAGAGATTGAAACTGGGTAATATGAGCTCAAAAACTAGGTAACTAGGTCAAATGTAAAAAAACATGTTAATAGTCACTTTTTTGGTCCAATCTTCATGAATCAGCTTGCATTTTTTCAGAATAGTCTAGTTCCTTTTGCTCTTAGGTGAGCGCCTTAGGGCCTTCAGGCCGTCTTGTTAAAAAAGGGGGTATATTGTTTTTTGCCTGTCTGTCTGTCATGCTGTCCCAAAACTTTAAGCTTGCTCATAACTTTTGCAATATTGAAAATAGCAACTTGATATTTGGCATGCATGTGTATCTCATGGATCTGCACATTTTGAGTGGTGAAAGGTCAAGGTCATCCTTCAAGGTCAAAGGTCAAATATATGGCTTCAAAGCGCAGTAGGGGGCATTGTGTTTCTGACAAACACAGCTCTTGTTTTTGTCAGTTGTAAGGGAGTATACAAGAATCAGGTGTACGACTGGCAGTAAGGTTTTTTGTAAAAGGACATATCTAGAAAAACTATTAAGAGTCATCAACCTTAAACATCATGGGAAGCTCCTTGTCAGTGGAGGGAAGTCAAATCCAGTCTGCAAGAGCCATAACTCTTGCTTCCGTAGTTGTAATAGATATTGACCATTTTCAAGTTCAAATATATCAGTATTGGTTATTAAATAATTTTAAGTTTATTTAGCGAAACAGATATTTGAAGATTTTACTTCCTGAAAAAGAATACGAAAGTAGAAAATAATATATATTATTAAATTATTACAGGTTTGCTCTGGGAAAACGGGTTAAACTCATGTGTGTAAAGTGTCTTCCCCGATAAGCTGGCGCAGTCTGCACAGGATAATCAGGGACGACAATTTCCGCCGAAACTGGATTTTCTCTAAGAAGAGATTTCCTTTTAACGAAAAATCTCATAAAAGGGGAAAGTGTCGTGCCTGATTAGCTTGTGCAGAATGCACAGGCTAAAGTGTTCTGACACTTTATGCACATGCATTGAGCCCCATTTTCCCAGAGCGTGGCTCACTAATATGACAATGTTTCCAGGTACCAACAACAAGGTCGGCACGAAGCGTTACATGGCCCCAGAGCTGCTCGACGAGACCCTTAACCCCGAGGTGTTCGAGAGCTTCAAGTGCGTCGACATCTACGCCTTCTCGCTGGTCATGTGGGAGGCCGCACGACGATGTTACTCTCAAGGTATTATTATTGGAGCCTCATTCTGTGAAAATTGGGAGAATAATGTTATACTTGTTACACTTATTAACCCTTTGCATGCTGGGAAATTTGTCTTCTGCTAAAATGTCGTCTGCTGAATTGCTAAAATTAGCATTTTCTTCGATTTTTTTTTCAAAGAATACTATCAGAGTAGCAAACAGTTTGGATCCTGATGAGACGCCACGTTCTGTGGCGTCTCATCTGGATCCAAACTGTTTGCAAAGGCCTTCAAAATCCGGTTCCAGCACTCAAAGGGTTAAACCACGTTTTTACATGATGTGGTCATAATGTATTAATCTCATCCATGTGACATTCTCACTAAAACAAACGGTTTGTCATTCCTTTTTATACGCCCGTTTTTTCAAAACGGGACGTATTATAGTTTCACCCTTGGAGGGCGGGCGGGCAGGCGGCGGCGGCGTCCACTGCAGTGTCCGCTCTCTAATTCAAATAGTTTTCATCCGATCTTCACCAAACTTGGTCAGAAGTTGTATTTAGACAATATCTAGGTTAAGTTCTAATATGGGTTATGCCGGGTCAAAAACTTGGGTCATTTCAAGGATAACGGGGCGTATCTTGTGACAGTTGGCACTCTTGTTTAAATTAATCTTTCCTCAAAATGATGTATGTGTTTTATATAATTGAAACCATGCTGTTATTGCATATGTATGTTTATGGCGATGAGCTGTATATATGCTTAAGTCAAAATAAAATATTCTGTTCTGTAATGTGAAAATTCGGCACAACGATATTGCTCTAAAAGTATGCAGTAAAAATGTAGTAATAATTATTTTAACCTCGTTCTGGTAAAACTGGGCTTAATGCATGTAAAGGGGGCTGTTTTCCTTATATAGCTGTAGTGAAACCTTGTTAAAGCACATATTGCCACATTTATTGGCCAATCTTCATGAAACTTGGTCAGAACATTTGTTCCAATCAAATCTTGGCTGAGTTTGAAACTGGGTCATGTGAGCTATAAAAAAAAAATAGGTCACTAGGTTAAATAAATAAAAAGCATGTTTATACTATATAAGTCACTGTCTTTGTCTAATCTTCATGAACCTCAGTAAAAACATTTGTTCTTACAATATCTCAGCCAAGACGTTCAAAAATATTAATGGGCCTAGAAATTTAATAATAATGTTTCATTAAGTACTTTCATTATTTTGATCTCTACCTTGTCAGAATAGTTTAGTTCTTAGGGTCTCAGGTGATCTTTAACCCTTATAGCGCTGGAACCGGATTTTGAAGGCCTTTGCAAACAGTTTGGATCCAGATGAGACGCCACAGAACGTGGCGTCTCATCAGGATCCAAACTGTTTGCTATTCTGATAGTATTCTTTGAAAAATAATCAAAGAAAATGCTAATTTTAGAAATTCAGCAGACAACATTTTAGCAGACGACAAATTTCCCAGCATGCAAAGGGTTAACAAAGATCATAAGACTATGAAAACCTATTCTGGGACTAAGTTTTTCCACAACAGATTTCTTGACCCTTTGAGTTCTAGTAACTGGTGTGTTTTCTTTCTTGCCATGAATTGTTGAACAAGGCTGGACACCACTATTTAAAGCCCCTTGACTTGTAAAGTTGGATTAGTGCTTTAAAGTTGTACTTGTCCTGACCGAATAGTATCTTATCCTCACCTTAAAATGTAACTTAATACACTATGTAAGGTTTTAGTCATTTTACAACAAATATTATGATGTTTTAACAGAAGTTTTATTTTATCTTTTATTAACAAAGGGTGACTTGAGGAGATTCCTTGCATGTTGACCCTAAATCTTTTAAAATAATTTACCCAAACCAATGGTGTAAAATGTTAACTACCTCTTTACTCTATTAAAGCTCATTTCCATCCAAATGTCATTAAAACCTTCTACAAAGTTTGTTTTATCCCATGTTCATCCCTGCCTTAACAAAAGATAAAATGGATAAAATCAGCGCTGTTGGAAACGGCAAACGTGCAGTATAGTGACGTAATTTTTAGCTCGGCTGTTTTCAAAGAAAACCCGAGGTATTGTCATAGCCAGCTCGTCCGCCGTACGACGCCTCCGAAAACTTGGACATTTGCCATAAATTTTGCAATATTGAAGATAGCAACTTGATATTCGACATGCATGTGAATCTCATGGAGCTGCACATTTTGAGTGGTGAAAGGTCAAGGTCACGGTCATCCTTCAAGGTCAAAGGTCAGAAAAAATAATCCAAGCACCCACAGCCGAGCATTGGCACCCGCTATGCGGTGCTCTTGTTTATATTTTCATTACATCCTTTGATATTGGTCATGCTGTTGTTTAGTCATTTTCTTTTGTTTACTTGCAAAAATAAAGACAGGTGGCTTGTGGTTTAGGTTTTGTAAGCTTTACAAAAATTAATAAGCTGCCCTCTGTGAAAAGGATGTTAATTGCATGTGCGTAAAGTGTCGTCCCAGATTCGCCTGTGCAGTTTGCACAGGCTTATCAGAGACGACACTTTCCGCTTTTATGATATTTTTCTTTGAAAGAAAGTCTCTTATCTATTTAGGCGGAAAGTGTTGTCCCTGATAATCTGGGACGACACTTAACACGCATGCATTTAACCCCCTTTTCACAGAGCGAGGCCCATATACAAACATGTTGCATTATTTTCCACCTAGGAATGGTCGAAGAGTACAAGGTGCCCTTCTGGGATGTGGTGCCGTCCAACCCGTCATTTGAGGACATGCGCAAGGTTGTGGTGGTGGAACACCAGAGACCCCCTCTCCCAAACAGATGGGCCTCGGACTCTGTAAGTCATAAACTATTATTCACCTTGTCCATAGGTATGTGCAGGTGGAGGCCATCTTACTCCATGCCATACAACAGATTATGTGTTAGTAGCACAAATATGAGTTAATATTTTCAGAGAGACATACAAACACATTATGTTGTAAGTCATAAACTATGCTAGTGTAACACTCATATGAGCCTTGTTCTGGCAAAACTGGACCTTATGTATGTGCGTAAAGTGTCATCCCAGATTAGCCCGTGCAGTCTGCACAGGCTAAACAGGAACAAGACTTTCCGCCTAAACTTGATGTTCAGTAAGAAAAGACTTCCTTTAAACGCAAAATAAAATGAAAGCAGAAAACCAAGCTTAATGCATGTGCGGAAAGTGTCGACCATGATTAGCCTGTGCCAACTGCAAGCTCTGTTTTCCCAGAACGTGGTGAAAGTGTCGACCNGAGACGCCACAAGACGTGGCGTCTCATCAGGATCCAAACTGTTTGCTATTCTGATAGTATTCTTTGAAAAAAAATCGAAGAAAATGCTGATTTTAGAAATTCAGCAGACAACATTTTAGCAGACGACAAATTTCCCAGCATGCAAAGGGTTCAAGCGGAAAGTGTTGTCCCAGAATAGCCTGTGTGGACTGCACAGGCTAATATGGGACAACACTTTAAGCACATGCATATAACCCTCTTTTCACAGCTTGAGGCTCATGTCGTAACTCTTAATCAGACATTTCCTGCTTCAACATTTGTTTCTGTTTTAGATTTTGTCACCGCTGTCTCGGTTGATACGAGAATGCTGGAACCAGAAACCCAAGGCACGGTTGACGGTCCTTAGGTTGAAAAAGACGCTGCGAAAACTTTGGGAGGACGCGCAAGACGAGAAATTCATCGACAAGAGCTCGCTACGTGATAAGATCTACTCAGATACAATCATTGAGAAAATAGTAGAGGTCTGATCGAGAATTAGTAAAATATTGACTTCTTGGAAGGAATTGATTGGGAAATTTAAAATTATGTTGCAAGATTGAAAATTATTTTTGAAAGCGTTTCTTTTTAAAAGGTCAACTCAAAGAAATCTATTCTGAGAACAAAATGTTGGTTGATAGGAGTGTACAGTTAAAGAGATGAAATATGATGAATTCATAGTGAAGTGTTTGGTGTTAGAAAACATTTCTGATTAAAAGATCAAATCAAAGAAATCAAGTGAAAACACATATTTGGTTGATAGAGTGTAATTTAAACAGATGAAATCTGATGAATTCATCATAAAGTATGTGGTGTTCTATACACCAAGGATGTGTGTAATTAACCAAAGAGATAAGAGGTCAGTTGATGTGTCTCAACGCAAATGGACAAACAGGGATCAATTCATGGAGAATATTGTTGCTGCGTCATTTTGTGGTCAGTGTTTTAAAGTGTTTTTATATCCATGAAATGCATCGAAATAACCTTTGAAGTGAAGAAAGGTCAGGAAAGTACAAGGCTTATAACAGATACTGGTTTCAGACGATGCATGATTAAGAACCAGTGAACTGTACATGTGAGCCTCGCTCTGTGAAAAGGGGGTTTAATGCATATGCGTTAAGTGTCGTCCCAGATTAGCCTGTGTAGTCTGCACAGGCTAATCAGGGACAACACTTTTGGCTTTTATTGTATTTTTCGTTTAAAGGAAGACTCTTCTTAGCGAAAATCCAGTTTAGGCGGAAAGTGTCGTCCCTGATAAGCCTGTGCAGACTACACAGGCTAATCTGGGAACCGGATGACACTTTACGCACATGCATTTAACCCCGTTTTCTCAGAGGCAACTCATTAATGATAGATTTGTGACTTGTTGTCAGTATGCACGATTCCTCAGGAATATCTTAATTCAAGTTATATTTGAGTGGTCATAGTTACTATGCAAAATCTATGATTTCTGTTCATAAAAAGGAGAAGTATAAAACGTGCAAGCAATATGGTAGGTAAAACATTTTAATGTTTACTGTTTAGTGCTATACACGATTGCTGACTTAAGGATTTTACTGTGTGACACTTGACGATATACTGACCACTCTCTGGCCAGTCTTGATATCATTCTAAAACTGAAATGGTTTATTTGAGCCTCGCTCTGGGAAAACGGGGCTTAATTCATGTGCGTAAAGTGTCGTCCCAGATTTGCCTCTTCAGGCTATTCAGGGATGACACTTTCCGCCTAACCTGGACTTTCTCCAAGAAAGGACTTTAATTTAAACAAACAAATACCTAAGAGGCGGACTGCACAGGCTAATCTGAGACGACACTATGCATTTAGCCCCATTTTCCCAGAACTAGGCTCATTTTTATTTGCGATGTTAGAAACTGTATATACTTTGTCTTGAAGATTATCATTGGTTGTGTGTAATGAACTTGACATTTATATCGTTAAGATATCAATCTGGTGTGTGTAAAATACATGTAAATAAAACAGTTGTACATAGCTTGTTATATTGTATTGTCGTGCTGCATGGTATTTTTGTCATCTTCATATCAAAGAGAAAGTTTCACTCTTTCCTGATATATTTCGCCTAAATAGGCTTTTTAAATGTTTGTTTTTGTATCAAATCACTTTTATCTACTGGATACGAAACTGTGTATCTTCATATCAATTATTGTTATTTCTTTCACTTCAAGTTTCTGTCTGAAATAGTTTATTTTACAGTTTTATTAATCCCCTAACGATCTTTTACCTTCAGGAGACTTTATGTTTACCATCAGTCCTGTCTGTCTGTCCATCTGCAGAACTGGGTCGTTTGATATTTATGCACATTTTCTCATCTGAGTCCTGGTACTCGTTAACTTGCAAGTCCCCGAATTGAGAGAACGAGTCCAAATATTCAACTATATTATTTTTTAGAAATTTCAATGCATTTTTGGGACTCACATAATTCGAAACTGCATCCCCAGAGGTTTTTGTGAATCCAGGACTCGGGACTCGCAGGTAAAAAAATCACTGCAGGTCCTGTTATGTCTTTAACATTACAGAAGATACTTGTTTAATCTTGGTGTCCCTGTACATGGCAATGTGAGGATCAGGCAAATTGTAATACTAATGTGTCACATGGACATTTGATTTCATTAGAAATATGTGGCGTGTTCTGAGAAAACTGGGTATAATGCTTGTGCGTAAAGTGTCATCCCAGATTAGCCTGTGCACTCCGCACAGGCTAATCAGGGATGACACTTTCCGCCTAAACTGGATTTTTGCTAAGAAGAGATATCATTTAAACGAAAAATTCCATAAAAGCGGTAATTGTCGTCCCTGATTAGCCTGTGCGGACTCCACAGGCCAATCTGGGATAACAATTTACGCACAAGCATGTTGCCCAGTTTTCTCAGAACACGCCACATATTACACATGTAGAGATTTAGTGCAATATCAAGATAATGCACAAGTTTATTAGCTCACCTGGCCACAACATGCATTAAACCCCCTTTTCACAGGGCGATGCTCTTTTTTAACAGTTTTATTAATCCCCTTACGATCTTTCACTTCAGTAGACTATACATATGTATGTTTACCATCCGTAAAGGCTAATCTGGACAACACTTTACGTACATGCATTAAGCCCTGTTTTTCCAGAGCAAGGCTCATATTTATCATTTTAGGGTGTGTTTCTTGTTTCTTTGTATTTACACAGACCCATAATTGTTAAATCTCTTTCATTTGTGGCTGTACCCATCTAGTATGTGTGATTCAGTGTTAAAAAGGCCACCATAAAAATTATTTTATAGATAATAATCATGTTATAAATAGATAATAATCATGTTATATGTGTTTCTTTTTTTATTGTATTATTTCTATTGTTGATATGTTTATATTTATGATGTGAATAAACTGCAAGAAGTGGTATTTTAAGTTATATATTTATTATGAATCGCTAATAAATGGAGATCAACCGAAATTTTGACAGTAGTACATGGAGCAACCTTATAATATGAGTCGTGTTCTGAGAAAACTGGGCATAATGCATGTGCGCAAAGTGTCGTCCCAGATAAGCCTGTGCAGTCCCCACAGGCTAATCAGGGACAACACTTTCCGCTTTTATGACATTTTTCATTTAAATGAAGTCTCTTCTTAGCAAAAATCCAATTTAGGCGGAAAGTGTCGTCCCTGATTAGCCTGTGCGAACTGCACAGGGTAATCTGGGAGACACTTTACGCACATGCATTATGCCCAGTTTTCTCAGAACGTGACTCATTTATGTCATTGTGAATAATTGAATGCTGCAATTCATACAGTTCATGTTACTTATGTAGCTTGAAACATAGCCTGTTTTGCTTGTAAAGCCTTATTGGCACAGTGGTATCCGTTAGATTTTTCTCAAAAATATCTCTGGTTGGGATTGATGAAAAAGTAAAAATAAAATATTCAACTTCTTCTGTGAACAAGTGCCTTACCATTCTTGTCATTAGAAGAACCATATCTGGTGTATTTGAAGAAAACAAACACAAAAATAGCTTCGGTGTTTTGCAATGCTGTTGTAATAGACTACCTGTAGGTTTGTTGCAATCCTGCTGAAACTGCCAAGATGTTTTGTTGCAATGCGGCTAAAATAGCCTAGGTGTTTTGCAATGCTGCTGAAATAGCCTAGGTGTTTTGCAATGCTGCTTAAATAGCCTAGGTGTTTTGCAATGCGGCTCAAATAGCCTAGGTGTTTTGCAATGCTGCTGAAATAGCCTAGGTGTTTTGCAATGCTGCTGAAAAAGCGTAGGTGTTTTGCAACGTGGCTAAAATAGCCTAGGTGTTTTGCAATGCTGCTGAAATAGCCTAGGTGTTTTGCAATTCTGCTGAAATAGCCTTGGAATTTTGCATTTCTGCTGAAATAGCCTAGGTGTTTTGCAATGCTGTTGAAATAGCCTAGATGTTTTGCAATGCGGCTGAAAGAGTCTAGGTGTTTTGCAATTCTGCTGAAATAGTCTAGGTGTTTTGCAATGCTGCTGAAAAAGCATACGTGTTTTTCAATGCTGCTGTAACAGCCTAGGTGTTTTGCAATGCTGCTGTAACAGCTTAGGTGTTTTGCAATGCTGCTGTAACAGCCTAGGTGTTTTGCAATGCTGCTTAAAGAGTCTAGGTGTTTTGCAATGCTGTTGAAATAGTCTAGGTGTTTTTTCAATGCTGATGAAATTGCACAGGTGTTTTCCAATGCTGCTTAAATAGCCAAGGTGTTAAACAATGCTAATGTTATAGCATAGGTGTTTTGCAATGCTGCTGAAATAGCATAGGTGTTATGCAATGCTGCTGAAATAAGCTAGATGGTTCGCAATGCTGCTGAAATAGCCTAGGTGTTTTGCAAAGCTGCTGAAATAGCCTAGGTGTTTTGCAAACCTGCTGAAATAGCCTAGGTGTTTTGCAATGCTGCTGAAATAGCCTAGGTGTTTTGCAAAGCTGTTGAAATAGCCTAGGTGTTTTGCCATGTTGCTGTAATAGCCTAGGTGTTTTGAAATACTGCTGAAATAGCCCAGGTGTTTTGTAATGCTGCTGCAATAGCTTAGGTGTTTTGCAATGTAGCTGTAATGCTAGTAGCTTAGGTGTTTTTGCAATGCTGCTGTAACAGCCTAGGTGTTTTGCACTGCTGCTGTAATAGCCTAGGTGATTTACAATGCTGCTGAAAGGGCCTAGGTGTTTTGCAATGCTGTTGAAATAGCCAAGGTGTTTTGCAATGCTGCTTAAATAGCCTAGATGTTTTTTTTGCAATGCTGCTGTAATAGCGTAGGTGTATTGCAATGCTGCTGAAATGGCCTAGGTGTTTTGAAATGCTGCTGCAATGGCCAAGGTGTTTTGCAATGCTGCTTAAATAGCCTAGATGTTTTGCAATGCTGCTGTAATAGCGTAGGTGTTTTGCAATGCTGCTGAAATAGCCTATGTGTATTGCAATGCTGCTGTTTGAACCTTTGTGTTTTGCATTGCTGCTGAAATAGCCTTGGTGTTTTGCAATGCTGCTGATATAGTCTATGTGTTTTGCAATGCTACTGTAATAGCCCATGTGTTTTACAATGCTGCTGAAATAGCCATGGTGTTTTGCAATGCTGTTGTAATAGCCAATGTATTTTGCAATTCTGCTGAAAAAGCCTTGGAGTTTTGCAATGCTGCTGAAATAGCCTAGGTGTTATGCAATACTGTTGTAATAGCCATGGTGTTTTGAGATTCTGCTGAAAAAGCCTTAAAGTTTTGCTTTACTGCTGAAATAGCATAGGTGTTTTGCAATGCTGCTTAAATAGCTTAGGTGTTTTGCAATATTGCTTTCATAGCTTATGTGTTATGCAATGCTGCTGTAAAAGCCTATGTGTTTTGCAATGCTTCTCTAATAAGCTATGTGTTTGCAATGCTGCTATAATAGCATAGGTGTTTTGCAATGCAGCTTTAATAGCCTAGGTGTTGTGCAATGCTGCTTAACTAGCATAGGTGTTTTGGAATGCTTCTTAAATAGCATAGGTGTTTTTTGCAACGTTGCTTAAAAAGCCTAGAAGTTTTGCAATGCTGCTTAAATAGCCCAGAAGTTTTGAAATGCTGCTTAAATAGCCTAGATGTTTTGAAATGCTGCTTAAATAGTGTAGGTGTTTTGCAATGATGCTGAAATAGTATAGGTGTTTTCCAATGCTTCTAAATAGCCTAGGTGTTGTGCAATGATGCTTAAATAGCCCAGGTGTTGTGCAATGCTGCATTAATAGCCTAGGTGTTGTGCAATGCTGTTTAAATAGCATAGTTGTTTTGCAATGCTGCTTAAATAGCATAGGTGTTGTGCAATGCTGCTTAAATAGTATAGGTGGTTTGCAATGATGCTGAAATAGCATAGGTGTTGTGCAATGCTGCTTAAATTACTTGGTTGTTTTAAAGTTTGTAAAATACAAAGTGTGAAGTCAATAAATTTACCTTGATTTTAATGTATTAAATTTATATATCTTGGATTTATATGTCCACTTCTATAGCCAAAATGTTGTTGACGGATTAAAACATTTATTTGCATAATTCAAGTCAGGTAAAATCTAAATGTGTTCTGATTCAATCTTATAAGACGAAGAATGACATATCCATCTTGTAGTGCTTTTTTTAAGCTTTTAAAGATTATCACTGAAACGTCCATTTTAAAAGGACCTGTTTACAGATTTTCTCATTTTTTTTATGCTCCCCCGAATTTTTTTGGGGGAGCATATAGTCACCGCTTCGTCTGTCCCTGCGTGCGTCCGTCCGTGCACAATTTTTGTCTGGGCTATTTCTCAGTAACTAATGACAGGAATTCAATGAAACTTTATGGGAAGCTTCACTACCAAGAGAAGATGTGCATATTATCAGTGGGTTCTGGTCGGGTGATTTTTCACAGAGTTATGGCCCTTTGAAATTTTCCATTAACTGTACATATAGTGCAATTCTTGTCCGGGCTATTTCTCAGCAACTAATGACTGGAATTCAATGAAACTTTATGGGAAGCTTCACTACCAAGAGGAGATGTGCATATTATCAGCCGGTTCTGGTCGGATGATTTTTCACAGAGTTATGGCCCTTTGAAATTTTCCATTGTACATATAGTGCAATTCTTGTTTTGTCCAAAACGCCTAACGCATAACGCCCCTCAAAACGTTTCCTTTTATCTGAATATACAGTGCAATATTTTCACACAAAAAGACTTTGGGGAGCATCACCCGTCTCTGACGGTTTCTTTTTGAAAAATATTATGAAAGCAATGTACTAACAAAACTGTTATGTTCGGAATAGTTTCAAAAAATTATTATGACAATGAAAACAGATAAAATTAAAGAAAATATTCCTGGCTTAGGGTTCGAACCCATGACCTCTAGAAGCAAAAGCTAACGGGCATTACCAGAACACCATGCAGGCTTTTTAATTGGGATGGTAGTTTCAAGGCTGTGTTGGTTATTCATGTATTTGCTAAATTATAAATGAAAAGCATTACAAATGCGTTTTTATTTTCAATAACTGAACATAAATTTTGAACATTTTCCTTAGTTGGGAGTGTTTTATAGCTTGTTTGCATATAATCCATACAATCTTATTTGAATCTATGACAAATTATTTTTTTTAATTGTCAATTTGCCAAAACTGTGAACAAGTCCCTTTTAGGGTGGTTTTGGAAAGAATATTTTTTTGTTGTATCTGTTTAGAATTTTAAAGATAAGGTTCACTAGTTTTATGCCAAAATTTATATTGAGAGGATTGTTATCTCACGCACTGGGCTTCAATCACGGGTGACCATTTTCACCTTTTGAAATTGAGTAACGATCACTTGCAAAATTCAATTAACACCCTCTTCAGTGGAAGAAATATTTGTTTAGATAACTTTCAAATGTGGTGTCAGCCATTACTCAGACGAATTACAAAGTCAACCCGAGTTTAAAAACATTCACAGTGATTGAAATTAATCGCTAAATAAGATGCTAGATTTAATTGGCAATTGCAATGCCGTGTCAACAGCTGCCCGGGACAATAGAATGTTTTCGGCACAAGGCTTCACAGTCGAGAGGGTGTCGCAGTGTTGAACAACAGATGGCATTGTGCACGGTTGTTGTGCGAGCATAGGTGGCGACAGGGGCACACAAAAGAAGGGAAATTTGGGTGTGAAATTTGTGGTGGATCTCTGTTCTAGAAAGGTTATAATTGAGTCTCGTTTTGGAAAAACTGGGCTTAAGTGGTATGCAACAATGCTGATATAGCCTAGGTGTATTGCAATGCTGCTGAAATGGCCTAGGTGCTTTTCAATTCTGCCAAAATCATCTTGGTGTTTTACAATGCTGCTGAAAACCATACCTCTTTTGCAATGCTGCTAAAATTGTCTAGGTGTTTTCCAATGCTGTTGAAATAGCCAAGGTGTTTTGNTGTGGTGTCAGCCATTACTCAGACGAATTACAAAGTCAACCTGAGTTTAGAAACATTCACAGTGATTGAAATTAATCGCTAAATAAGAAGCTAGATTTAATTCGGCAATTGCAATGCCGTGTCAACATCTGCCCCGGACAATAGAATGTTTTCCGCACAAGGCATCACAGTCGAGAGGGTGTCGCAGTGTTGAACAACAGATGGCATTGTGCACGGTTGTTGTGGGAGCAAAGGTGGCGACAGGGGCACACAAAAGAAGGGAAATTTGGGTGTGAAATTTGTGGTGGATCTCTGTTCTAGAAGGGTTATAATTGAGTCTCGTTTTGGAAAAACTGGGCTTAAGTGGTATGCAACAATGCTGTTAAAGCCTAGGTGTATTGCAATGCTGCTGAAATGGCCTAGGTGCTTTTCAATTCTGCCATAATCATCTTGGTGTTTTACAATGCTGCTGAAAACCATACGTCTTTTTCAATGCTGCTAAAATCGTCTAGGTGTTTTCCAATGCTGTTGAAATAGCCAAGGTGTTTTGCAATGTTGCTTTCATAGCTTATGTGTTATGCAATGCTGCTGTAAAAGCCTATGTGTTTTGCAATACTAATGTAATTTTCTATGTGTTTGCAATGCTGCTGTAATAGCATAGGTGTTGTGCAATGCTGCTTAACTAGCATAGGTGTTTTGCAATGATGCTTAAATAGCATAGGTGTTTTGCAACGTTGCTTAAAAAGCCTAGAAGTTCTGCAATGCTGCTTAAATAGCCTAGAAGTTTTGCAATGCTTCTTCAATAGCAAAGGTGTTTTTGCAATGCTGCTTAAATAGCCTAGGTGTTGTGCAATGCTGCTTAACTATTATAGGTGTTGTGCAATGCTGCTTAAATCGCCTAGGTGTTGTGCAATGCTGCTGAAAACCATACGTCTTTTGCAATTCGGCTGAAATTGTCTAGGTGTTTTCCAATGCTGCTGAAATAGCCATGGTGTTTTTCAACGCTGCTGAAATAGCTTAGGTGTTTTGCAATGCTACTGTAATAGCCTAGGTGTTTTTCAACGCCGCTGAAATAGACTAGGTTTTTGCAATACTGCTGAAATAGCCTATGAATTTGCAATGCTGCTGTAATAGCCTAGGTGTTTTGCAAAACTGCGGAATTAGCCTATGTCTTTGCAATTCTTCTAAAATAGCCTAGGTGTTTTGCAATGCTGCTGAAATAGCCTATCTCATTTGCAATGCTGCTGAAATACATGTAGCCAAGGTGTTTTGCCATGCTGCTGTACTAGCCTATGTGTTTTGCAAAGCTGCTGTAATAGCCTAGGTGGTTTGCAATGCTGCTAAAATAGCTTTGGTGTTTTTCAACCTTGCTCATATAGCCTATGTGTTTTGCAATGCTGCTGTAATAGACCATGTGTTTTGCATTGCTGCTGAAATAGCCTAGGTGTTTTGCAATACTGCTGTAATAGACAATGTGTTTTGCAATGCTGCTGAAATAGCCTAGGTGTTTTGCAATTCTGCTGAAACAGCCTATGTGTTTTGCAATGCTGTTGTCATAACCATATTATTTTGCAATTCTGCTGAAAAAAGCCCTGAAGTTTTGCATTTCTGCTGAAATAGCCTAGGTGTGTTGCAATGCTGCTGTAATAGCGTAGGTGGTCTGCAATGCTGTTGTAATAGCCATGGTGTTTTGCAATTCTGCTGAAAAAGCCTTGAAGTTTTGAAATTCTGCTGAAATAGTCTAGGTGTGTTGCAATGCTGCTGAAATAGCCTAGGTGTTTTGCAATGTTGCTGTCATAGCTTATGTGTTATGCAATGCTGCTTTAATAGCCTTTGTGTTTTGCCATGCTAATGTAATAACCTTTGTGTTTGCAATGCTGCTGTAATAGCGTAGGTGTTTTGCAATGCAGCTTTAATAGCCTTGGTGTTTTGCAATGGTGCATAAATAGCTAAGGTGTTTTGCAATGCTTCTGAATTTGCCTAGGTGTTTCCAATGCTGCTTAAATAGCCTAGGTGTTGAACAATGCTAATGTTATAGCATTGGTGTTTTGAAATGCTGCTAAAATAGCCTAGGTGTTTTGCAATATTGCTGTCATCGCTTATGTGTTATGCAATGCTGCTTTAATAGCCTATGTGTTTTGCGATGCTAATGTAATAACCTTTGTGTTTGCAATGCTGCTGTAATAGCATAGGTGTTTTGCAATGCTGCTTTTATAGCCTTGGTGTTTTGCAATGGTGCATAAATAGCTAAGGATTTTTGCAATGCTTCTGAATTTGCCTAGGTGTTTACCAATTCTGCTTAAATAGCCCAGGTGTTTATCAATGCTAATGTAATAGCCTTGGTGTTTTGAAATGCTGCTGAAATGTCCTAGGTGTTTTGCAATGCTGCTTAAATAGTCTAGGTGTTTTGCAATGCTGCTGAAATAGCAATGGTGATTTCTAATGCTGTTGTTAGAGCCATGGTGTTTTCCAATGCTGTTGTAATAGCCATGGTGTTTTGAAATGCTGCTGTAATAGCTGTTTTGCAATGCTGCTGCAATAGCCTTGGTGTTTTACAATGCTGCTGTAATAGCCTAAATGTTTTACAATGCATCTTTAATAGCCTAGGTGTGTTGCAATGCTGCTGTAATAGCCTAGGTGTTGTGCAATGCTGCTGAAAAAGCTTTGGTGTTTTTCAACGCTGCTGAAATAGCCTTGGTGTTTTGCAATGCTGCTGAAATAGCCTATGTGTTTTGCAATGCTGCTGTAATAGCCCATGTGTTTTTCAATGCTGCTGAAATAGCTTTGGTGTTTTTCAACGCTGCTGAAATAGCCTTGGTGTTTTGCAATTCTGCTGAAATAGCCTATGTGTTTTGCAATGCTGCTGTAAAAGCCCATTTTATTTGCAATGCTGCTGAAATAGCCATGGTGTTTTGCAATGCTGTTGTAATAGCCATGGTATTTTTGCAATTCTGATGAAAAAGCCTTGGAGTTTTGCAATGCTGCTGAAATAGCCATTGTGTTTTGAAATTCTTTGAATTCTCAATGTTTGTATTTAAATGATGTGCTTCAATTAATTTAATGTGTCGTGTCTTTTTGATTTGGTAATACTGACTTGCTGAACTAATTGACAGGGAGATGAGGTGGGGGGAGGGGGGCATGCTCTTGAAGTGTGCTTGTTATCATACCCATTTACTTATCAACTATTATTTCTCCTCCAAAATTTCTATAAATCATGTTCCTTCCTTACACATTGCAATTGATATTCCAAAAAGCATGTAGATAACTAGAGTATGAAATAAAGTGTTTTAGCATGTTTTCCTTGTTGCAAGACTCTAAAAGCTTTTCTTCAATGACAGAATCCCAAGAATTATGTAGTGTTCTTAGTAGAAATTAACCCTCAACATTTCACCAATCAACTATACGAAAGTTTCATCTTTATTGGTTATTATTAATTTATTTCATTTTTAAAGAAGTCAGTTCAAAGTAAAAGATTTATCAGACCCTAACTTTAGTTTAATCCTGTAATCATTTGTAGTAACATTTCAGTGCAATTTTTTGTTCAAATTTTGGGCTGACATTTGGGCCCATTCTCAATCTCAAGTATTTTTTCCAAATGATTGCAATGTTTCCATGGTGTGTGTTTTTTTATATTTATAAATCACAACATTAATTTTCCCTACCCACCTCTATGAGTTGAACCTTAACAAATATAATGTTAAAAAAACAGTAACAAAATTATTCTCAATGTTATAGTTTACAAGCAAAACTAACCCTTTGAGCGCTGGAACCGGATTTTGAAGGCCTNCCTGCCAAATGATAAATAGAAATGTTATTTCAAAGCGGCGCAGTAGGAGGCATTGTGTTTCTGACAAACACATCTGTTGTTGATTTTCAAAATCACCTCTTTAAGCCTGTTCGTCACATTTACACAACATTTTTCACGAGTTTAATGTCAGGGAATAAAAGGGCTAATGTTTGAAATGTTATGCTTTAAGTTTGAGTCAAACTTGGCATTTACCGCCTCTACCTTTCTTCTTTTGTTCAATCCCAGGCTTGGTCACATTTGCATGGGGATTAGTAATGAAAGCCTTACTATGGCCTTTCTCTCCCCTACCTCTGATTTCAGTTGGGCAGTTGTTAGATGCGGGCACAAGTGTCTACACTTAGAATTGGCAAACCTGCTAGCCCAAGAAAAGTGTTAACTGACCACTTTATATGACTTAAATACTGTGACTTAAAAACAGCGAATAATCCAACTAAACAAACAAACCCGAATGGTTTCCTTAAGGGTAATGCAAGGAATGTAAAATGTATTCATTTTCACAGTGTCCAACCAAAGAAATAAGAATAAGTGAACTGTTCATTTTTTTAAAGTGGGAAATAAAAACATTTCAAAGAAGAATATTTATGTTATTGTATTAATAATAGTTCACAACAGTCTTGTTTCATTCAGTAAATAGCTAGCTATAATCATTCTTATGACCTTAAGTACCGTTCTTTGTCCCAATGTTGTAATATGTATAGACCGTGCTCCGTAAAAAGGGGGTTTAATGCTTGTGCGAAAAGTGTCGTCCCAGATTAGCCTGTGCAGTCCGCACAGACTTATCAGGGACAGCACTTTTCGCTTTTATGATATTTTTCGTTTAAAGAAAGTCTCTTATTAGCAAAAATCCAGTTTATGCGGAAAGTGTTGCCCTGATTAGCCTGTCGAACTGCACAGGCTAATCTGAGACGACACTTTATGCACTTGCATTAAACCCCCTTTTCACAGAGCGAGGCTCATATAATATTTAAAAAAAGGGAAAGTTGTGTGCCTTTAAAACACAACAACAGATGTACACCAATTTTGTTGGCTAGTATAATTCAAAAGAAGGTGAACTTGAAGATTTGGGGCTTTTTGCAACACTGTTGTTACTCTTTATACTTCAAAATAGTTGATGCAGCAGTCTAGCAGTCTGGTGCGTTTTTTTTCCAACCAATGCAAGCAAATGGTGGGAACATGTCATTTGTTGACATTTAGTGGAGTCACATAAAATAAAAGTGATTTTATCTAAGTAGAATTCATGTCTTTTGTGTGATGCAGTGGAATAGTTCAATGAAAAAGGTTTGTGGAACATTATTTGTAAATTGTTATTTATACATTTTTATATAACTTTGATTTTCAAATTCAAATTTTTAAGAAACTCTAGCAATATTGTGTAAACAAATGTGTGCCTCTTTTTGTTGGTCATTCTATTTGATCTTTAAAAAAAAAAACTTCTACACATATTTCTTTCATTCGTTTATCATTTGTCATTTCAGGGAGCAAGAATAGTGACACGGCTGACCTAGATTTTGACCCCCAGAAAATGAACGGTACCCTGCAGGATGGAGAGGCCTGGATACAGTGCTCCTGTGCACCTGCCTCCAAGTGTGATAAACGGGACTTCTGCTGCACCAAGCATGGGGTATGTGGGACATTTCCAACCCTCAGATACAGTCAGTCAACCAGTTTAGAATCACCCGGCAAATAACTTTAATTCTTTTGACCACAATCATTTCTTTCGGGATTTAGTGTCAATGTGAGAAGATTTAAAAATAAAGGGTAAAATTTATTTTGAATGATAACAGGTTATATAGGCCAGACGGCATATGCATTTTTTTGTCAAAAATTGCCAATTAAAGTTCACCCTTCGGAAAATTATTAAAAATAATTCAACTTTCAGAATTAGTATTTCAAAACATTGTCATGGCATTTGTTTTCAAAAAGCAAAAAGTTTATTTGAAATTAATAAAGCCTTCTATATCCATATGCACATTTCAAAACATAACTCTTTCAATCAGTTCCGGTTAACTTTTTGCCGCATTTATCCCCCCTGTAAGCATAATAAGAAGCTTTCTTGCTAAAACTTTGTTAATTTATTCCTTTCCTTAATGTATACCTTAGACACTTATCATTTTGTTTTTTATTGGGGCATAATGAAAAATTAAATACGAATTAATCGGAACTGCTGATTATCCGGAACTGGCTGACAAACTGTACTGATGAGCAGCAAACAGCATAAAACCTGAACAGACTGTGAGTTACTCGCAGGCTGTTCTGGTTTGATGCTGTTTGCACTGCTTCACCAAGCATGGGGTAATGTGGGACTCGGCTTTTACCATTTGAGCAGCGCTCTGATAAAACCCAGCTTAATGCATGGGTATAAAGTGTCGTCCCAGATTAGCCTGTGCAGTACACACAGGCTTATCATGGACGACACTTTCGCTTGTCTGGTATTTTTTGTTTAAAGAAAGTATCTACTTAATGAAAAACCAGTTTAGGCGGAAAGTGTCATCCCTGATAAGCCTGTGTGGACTGCACAGGCTAATCTGGTACGACACTTTACGCACATGCATAAAACCCTGTCTTCTCAGCGTGCGGCTCATTTTTATGCGTTTGTACTCCCTAAGTGAATCAAATTAAATCACATTTTTAAAGGCTCCATTTCAAACCCAAAGATACTGATGAGCAGCAAACAGTATATAACCTGAACAGACTGCAAGTCACTCGCAGGCTGTTCTGGTTTAATGCTGTTTGCACATAGATATTTTCACTTTGTTTTTGAGTGGGAAAGGGTTATTTTTTTTAACTAAAAGTCTTTAATTTCCATTCTTTGTGTTTCCAGGGTTACATGTCCATCTAGTGTAACTTGTCCATTCTGTCTGTTTCGAGGGTAAGAAGTGGATTCTGCCTGTTTTTATTGTAACAATCAATTATGTGTGTTTCTGTGTTTCAACCATTACCTTGTGCACACTTTCTAGACCACATTTATTGCCCAATATTCATGAACTTTGGTCATAACATTCGTCCAAATGATATCTAGCCAGAGTTTGAAACTGTGTCAGATGGGGTCAAAAACTAAGGCACAAGGTCGAATTAAAAAAAAATCTGAGCACCTTTGAAGTTAAAAAATTGTTTAGGTTTGTTGAAGAACATGGCCGCCAGGGGGCAGGGCAGTTTTTCTCATATATGGCTATAGTAAAACCTTGTTAACAATCTAGAAGTCACATTTTTAGTCAAATCTGTATGAAACATGGTCAGAAGATTTGTTCTTTTGATATCTGGACCGAGTTCGAAAATGGTTTCCATCTGTCAAAAAACACAGCCGCCAGAGAGCGGGGCAGTTTTGCTTAAATGGCTATAGTAAAACCTTGTTTACACTCTTGAAGCCTCATTTATTGTCTAATCTTCATGAAAATTGGTCTGAACATTTTTCCTAATGAGGAAATAAGGCACAGGCTTACAAGGGACAACACTTTCTGCTTAAACATGATTTTTTTTCTAAAAAGAGACTTTCTTTAAACGAAAAATATCATAAAAGCAGCAGGTGTCGTCCCTGATTAGCCTGTGCAGTATGCACAGGTTAATCTGGGATGACACTTTACCCACATGCATTAAGCCCCCTTTTCACATATCAAGACTTATGTGTTTCCACGGAAAGATATTCAATTTTGGTGTGGCCTTGTGTTGTGGGCGTAACCCGGAGCACCCAGAGGAAACTCCACCTCCCCGGTATGGTGACATTACCTCACGTTACTCATGCTGTTTCAGTGACATTGCCTCACGTAACTNATCCATCAACACTTAAAGTTCAGGAATGAGTGATTTTTATTACACTGGTATTGATAAAGCAATAGCAATTAAGACTGATGCAAGAAATTTAACTGCTACATATATCAAGATCGCAAATAATCTAGCACCCAGACATATATATGCTTGTTTCTGCAAAGCACTATTTAATCAGGAATCAAGTATCAAAGCGTTTATAATATTAAAGTGATGTGCTTGTCGCAAAAAAAGGCCATTGTAAATATAATGTAATCAAAATGTTACCACTTGATTAAAAGTGCCATAAACAAATGGAATCTCCAAATGCTTTACATACATGTAAACATGGCATTTGCCATGTTACGAATAACCCACCTTGGTAATAATAATATCGTACAGTACTTTATTTATTATTAAATGAAACATTACGATTCGTCCATTAGTAATAAATTCCATTTAGCATTGTACGATCGGAACAATAGGATAATATACAACTATACTATAAATCTAATCTTAGAGGATGCTATTATATACTAACTCCAATTCGATAACCTTCTGTTATACAGATAGTGCAATAAAATGTCTATCAAATAGTGCAATGTAATAAGATGACATTGCAAAATGGTATATCATAAAGAGATGCTATGGAACAATACGCCCAATATTGTTAATTAATTTTGTAAGATAAGTCCAATCTAATTAATTTTCATTGCACGACTAGTCCAATGTACTACGAATATAATGTACGATTAGTCCAATGCGATAATATGGCAGTGTACGATAATTCCATTATGAAAAGATGCCAGTGTACGAAACGTTTTAAAATGATAAGATGTTATTGTATATTAAGTCTAATATAAAAAGATGAACTTGAAGGAGAAAATATATAAGAATACATGTCTATATCTAAAATAATCTGGTTCAAATAGTCCAACATAATTATTGGCATTGTACAATATCTTGAAGATTGGGCCAGAAGAAGTGTTTTTTTTTTCTATCTTGTATTGTAACGAACTTTTTTCTCCTGTGTGTCAGCTAGTGAATAATCGCCCATTTTATCAAAACTGACACACATTAACAAAGGTTGTATAACTCGCAAAGTAAGTTATTCTCCGAAACATATTCACATTCTGAAATATGTTTTATATAAAAAAAGATCTGCTTACTACTTTTAATTTCCAACATCACTATATAATAAAGCGTTACCGCACAGAGAAACAGTGTGTAACACGGTCAGGTCCTTAAACAAGTGATCAATCTTTATTCCCTTGATTACCCTCTATATCATTTTTTACGGACCTAAACCTAAACCTTAACAGACATAACGTATAGATAAGGAATGACAGGTGAATGTGAGGTAGACTATGATGTGGTTGCCTCAAAAAGTTGTAATTCTGTTGCTCTAGTCTCCTTCCTACCATTGAGTAATTATAAAGTAATTAAAATGAATGCGTTATAATTCCCTTTTGTTACTGTTTAATTTGAGTTGCCATGCTATGAGGTTTAATTTTATTTACACTTATATGTATCATGAATATTGCTTAGCCAAGTGTGAGGTTGTGCGCTCTATAACCGGTTTAAACCCCCAGTGCTTAGCATTGACCGTTCCAAGGCGTTGATCCCAGCTTTATTCTACTATGTGTGCATGTTGTTTTGTTTAGGGCCGTACTGTACTGTTTTGGCAAATGGTCACTTGCTCTAAATAAAGGACCACGAAGGTGTGTATAATAAAAATGCAATACTGCTGGAGCTTCTGGAGTTTCACTTCTTTATATTGAAGAAACTTCAGATGACTACTATTTGATATAACATGCCAAATGTTAAACCACTTGGCATTGGTGTTTTAGAAAAGATTGTAAAAGATATTTCACAATATAAGTCACTAAGGCAGTTATGACCCTCTGATTATGATTACAACAATCTTTATAGAAGGCGACTATCTTATGTCACAAAATGTCAAAGCTGTTTGCATTGTTGTTTTAAAGATGTTTAAACTTATCATGCTACATACGTATATATATATATATATATACCATATGGACAGTGACAGCTTTGAGACTAAGGTTTGAAAACAATATGTACATGACTTTTATCTGATGGTATATTATATACATGTATGCTCTAGAACTTGTAGTTTTGACTTCAGGGGGATCATATGAACATACATTTTAGAGGACCACACGATGACGTTGCACTTTAAAAATCATCCTCTACAAAACCAGAAAGCATGATGATGATGACGATAATGATGATGATGATGATGATGATGAAGATGACGATGACGATGACGACGATGATGATGATGATGATGATGATGGTGGTGATGATGATGATGATGATGATGATGATGATGATGATGATGAGGAGGAGGAGGAGGATGATGATGATGATGAGGAGGATGATGATGATGATGATGATGATGATGATTACGATGAAGATGACGACGATGATGATGATGATGATGATGGTGATGATGATGGTGATGATGATGGTGATGATGATGATGATAATGATGATGATTATGGTGATGATGATGATGATGATGATGAGGATGATGAGGAATATGAGGAGGACGATGATGATGATGATGATGGTGGTGGTGATGTTTGTGGTGGTGATGGTGGTGGTGAAGGTGGTGGTGGTGGTGATAATGATGGTGATGATGATAATGATGATGGTGATAATGATGATGATGATGATGATGATGATGATGATGATGATGATGATGATGATGATGATGGNCCCTGAAAGCAGCGAATATGTACAGATTTCAATGATAAACACTAGACTGGCCAATGTCGTCTTACAAGCTGGTAAATACACTCACTGCAGGAGTAGAGCAGACACTCCTAAGCAGACAGGCAGCGGTTATCGTTCCTAGCATAGTGAGTTACGGTTCTTAGCGTAGCTAAGGCTTCTAAGCATATATGTACTGATTTGCGAAACATGCTCTGTAACTTAAGTCGTGAGCTAACGCTCACAACTAATAAACCGCTAAGTGATTTAAATGTAAACAGTTTGTAATACCAGTGGTGAATTATAAACAGGCAGATGCGATGGTTATCGTTCCTAGCGTAGTTAAGCAGCACTGTAGCGCGAACAACTAAAAACTATTAAGAGTTATCAACATTAAACTTCATCTATTTACTAGTGAAGGTATATTTAAGTGCACAAAAGTCATAACTCATGCTTCAGTACTTTTATAGATATTGAACATTTTCAAGTTAAAATATTTCAGTGTTGGTTATTGAATACTTTAAAGTTCATTTAGCAATACAGATGTTTGAAGATTTTAGTTCCTGAACAAGAATTAGAAAGTAGAAAATAATTATAATTTACTGGTTCACTCTGGAAAAAAACGCGTTTAACTCATGTGTGTTAAATGTCTGTCAGTCTGCACAGGCTAATCAGGGACGACACTTTCCGCCTAAACTGGATTTCCGCTAAGAAGAGACTTCTTTCAAAAGAAAAAATCCATAAAAGCGGAACTGCACAGGCAAATCTGGGACGAATCTTTATGCACATGCATTTAGCCCAGTTTTCCAAGAATGAGAATCAAATAATTAATCACACTTTCCGCCTAAACTGGATTTTCGCTAAGAAGAGACTTCCTTTAAATGAAAAATTCCATAAAAGTGAAAAGTGTCGTCCTTTTTGGGCCAATGCAGACCCACAAGCATTAAGCATTAAGCCCCATTTTCCCAGAGCGCGGCTCCCTTATATGACAATATTTCCAGGTACCAACAACAAAGTAGGTACCAAGCGTTATATGGCTCCTGAGCTGCTGGACGAGACCCTGAACCCTGAGGTGTTTGAGAGCTTCAAGTGTGTCGACATCTACGCCTTCTCGCTGGTCATATGGGAGGCAGCACGACGATGTTACTCTCAAGGTATGCCACAGAAATGTGTTAAGAACTATTTGACCCTCGTTCTTGGAACACTGGGCTTAATGCATTCGCAAGGTATGCCAAGGAAATGTGTGAATAATTATTTGACCCTCCTTCTTGAAAAACTGGGCTTAACGCACTCACAAGGTATGCCAAGGAAATGTGTGAATAATTATTTGAGCCTCGTTCTTGAAAAACTGGGCTTAACGCACTCACAAGGTATGCCAAGGAAATGTGTGAATAATTAGTTGACCCTCCTTCTTCGAAAACTGGGCTTAATTTGTGTGGGTAAAGGGTCGTCCCAGATTAGCCTTTGCAGTCTGCAGCTCATTTACATCCAATCTTCAACAAGAAAATTAAAAACTTCAAAAAAAAATCATATTATATCCCATTTTCATGCAAGCCTTAATGAAATTACGCGCCATCACATAAACTCAGGTGTATTTCAACCATGTTGAAAACCGCAAACATGCAGTATAGTGACGTAATTTTGTATATTTTCATTACATCATTAATATTTTTCATGTAGTTGTTTAGTCATTTTCTTTTGTTTACTTTCAAAATAAAGACATTCGACTTGTGGTTTTGGTTTTGTAAGCTTTAAAAAAAGGAATTCGTATGAAACACCTAGTATTTTCTATATGAACCTCGCTCTGTGAAACAGGTGTTTAATGCATGTGCGTAAAGTGTCGTCCCGGATTAGCCTGTGCAGTCCGCACATGCTAATCAGGGACGACACTTGCTTTTAATATATTTTTTGTTTAAAGAAAGTCTCTTCTTAGCAAAAATCTAGTTAATGTGGAAAGTGTCTTCCTTGATAAGCCTGTGCGGACTGCACAGGCTAATCTGGGACGACACTTTACGCACATGCATTTCACCTCCTTTTCACAGAGCGAGGCTCATAAACAAACATGTTGCCTTATTTTCCCGCCAGGAATGGTTTAAGACTACAAGGTGCCGTTCTGGGATGTGGTGCCATCCAACCCGTCATCAGAGGACATGCGCAAGGTAGTGGTGGTAGAACATCAGAGACCCCGTCTCCCTAACAGATGGGCCTCAGACTCTGTTAGTCATAAGTCAGTCACCGTTGCGTAGTGGATATGGTGTCCGCCTAGCGACCGGGAGTTCATGGGTTCGATCCCCACTGTGGGAGAGTTTTTTAGATCTCCCCCATAGACACCAAGTACTGGTTCTAGTCCCAGGAAATGGACTCGAGAGCGTTTCAAATAAGCATTAGGCTTAATATGCAACCGAGCTAAAATAAATAGGTTTAAGCTAAAACTAAGTCATAAACAGTGTGAATGAAATTATCATTGGAGCCTCGTTCTGGAAAACTGGGCTTAATGTATGTGCGTTAAGTATCGTCCCAGATTAGCTTGTGCAGTTTGCACAGGCTAATCAGGGACAACTCTTTCCGCCAAACTTGATTTTTGATAAGAAGAGACATCCTTTAAATGAAAAATTCCATGAGAGCGAAAAGTGTCGTCCATGATAAGCCAGTGCAAACTGCACAGGCTAATCTGGAACGACACTTTACGCACATGCATTTAGCTTGGTTCTCAGATTCTGTAAGTCATAAACTATCTTAGTGTTACGATCTTATTCTCCTGTTATGTATGAATTGTGCTCCTAATTTATTGGGGTTGATCACACAACTATTGTATCTTAAATAGAAATGTGAAGCAGACACACGTGTTTCCTGCTAAACCTTCATTATTAAAGGTTGCATTTCCAGTAGCCAAAATAGCAACCGCTCCTTAAATCTCTTAATTGGCTACTTAAATCGCTTAATTGGCTACTTAAATCTCCAATCGGCTACTTAATTTGATTTTTTTTTTTTTTTTTGTTAAGCAGATTTTCACAGTTTTTGAGGTTTGTGGATATTTCTTAGTGCAAACCTAGGAAAACATGGACAAAGGTCGGAATATGTGGAAATGACCTGTTGCTGCTATTTATGAAGTGTTCAGTTAGCCAGTTGTTGGTTTACTTTGTGAAAAGGGGGCTTAATGCTTGTGCATAAAGTGTTGTCCCAGATTAGCCTGTGCAGTCTGCACAGGCTAATCATGGACAACAATTTCCGCTTTTATTGTATTTTTCTGTTTAAAGAAAGACTGTTCTTGACAAAAATCCAGTTTAGGCGGAAAGTGTCTTCCCTGATTAGCCTGTGCGGACTACACAGGCTTATCTGGGACGACACTTTACGCACATTCACCAAACCCCCTTTTCACAGCGCCAGGCTTATTTTAATGATACATATAAATACTGATAACACATGGTTTCATAATCTAATCTATTTAACGAACTAGGACAAGCATTGACAGGTGGAGCACACTATGTTTTTGCAAGTGGTTAATTTGATGGCGACAAAAAAAATACAATTGTCTAAAATTTTGGTGATCTGACCATACCAACAAAATTGCCGACATCAAAGAAGGGCTGAGTTTTTCTCCTTTTTTTATCAGGTTAAGTCTGACGCTAGCCAAATGAAGATATCGCAAACTAAGCATGGGCCAAAATTTGGAACTAATAGCAGAATTTCTAATAAAATTGATGTGATTCTAACTCATAAAAGATGCATACGAAATTAGTTGTAATGTTGATTTGTGCAATGTGTTACTGGTTTAATGCATGTGGGAGAATAGTCGTCCCAGATTAGCCCGTGCACCGGCTAATCAGGGCGACACTTTCCGCCTTAACTGGATTTTTACTATGAAGAGACTTTCTTCAAACGAAAAATATAAAAGTGGAAAGTGTTTTCCCTGATAAGCCAGGCATACTGCACAGGCTAATCTGGGACGACACTTAACGCACAAGCATTTAACCCCCTTTTGACAGAGCGAGGCTCATATTATAACTCTTATTCAAACATTTCCTGCTGCAACATTTTTTTCTGTTTCAGATTTTGTCTCATCTGTCTCGAGCGATACGAGAATGCTGGAACCAGAAGCCCAAGGCTCGGTTGACAGCCCTAAGGTTGAAAAAGACTCTGCGAAAACTTTGGGAGGACGCTCAAGATGAGCAATTCAGAGCTCGCTACGTGATAAGATCTACTCAGATACAATCATAGAGAAAATAGTCGAGGTCTGATCGAGAAAGTGTAAAATATCAACTTCTTGGAAGGAATTGGATGCGAAATTAAAAAAATAATGTTTGAAAATAGTCGAGGTTTGATGTAGAATTTGTAAAATATCAACTTTTTGGAAGGAATTGATTATGTTGCGAGATTGAAAAATATTTTTGAAAGCGTTTCTTTTTAAAAGGTCAACTCAAAGAAATCTATTCTGAGAACAAAATGTTTGCACAGGCTAATCAGGAACGACACTTTCCGCCTACACTGGACTTTCTACAAGAAGAGAATTTCTTTTAAACGAAAAATACTTTAAAGACAGAAAGTGTCATCCCTGATTAGCATGTGAGGATTGCAAAGGCTAATCTGGAAAATACTTTATGCACATGCATTAAGCCCTAATTTCCCAGAGCAAGGCTCATTTTTATTTGGGATGTTAGAAACTTTATATATTTTGTCTTGAAGATAATCATTGGTTGTGTGTAATGAACTTGACATTTATATTGTAAATATATCAATTAATTGTGTGTAAAATACATGTAAATAGAACAGTTGTACATATCTTGTTATATTGTATTGTTGTGGTGCATGTTATTCTTGTCATCGTCATATCAAAGTGTTTTTTTTTCTTCTTCGATAAGATTCTTACTGAAACAGTATATTTAACAGTTTAATTAAACCCCTAATGATCTTTTACCTTATGGGGACTATATGTTTACCATCTGTCCTGTCTGTCCATGTGCAAAACTTAGTCCTGTGATGTCTTTAATAACATTACAGAAGATACTTGTTTAAACTTGGTATACTTATACTTGGAAATGTGAGGATCATGCGAATCTTAATGCTTCTGTGTCACATGGACATTTGATTTGATTATTAACATTACAAATGTACAGATTTAGGGCAATATTAAGGTAATGCACATGTCTATTAGCTCACCTGGCCATAACATGCAATTAACCCCCTTTTTATTTCTTTGTATTTACACAGACCCATAATTGTTAAATCTCTTTCATTTGTGGCTGTTTATAATATATTATAATATTTTATAGATAATACTCATTTTATATGTGTTTCTTTTTTAATTGTATAATTTCTAAAGTTGATATGTATATATTTATGATGTAAATAAACTGCAAGAAGTGAAACTTAAAGTTATATATTTATTATTAAATGCTAACACTGGTAATCAACAGAAATTTGGACAGTCAAACATGGAGCAATCTTATAATATTTATGTAATAAGGTCATGGTAAATAATAAAATTCATGCTGCAATTATTATTAAAGCCTCTATAATGCTAAAAAATGAACGACAATTTCGTAATATATTTTGTAAAATAAAGTTAACATGTAAATAATTAGTGTTCCTTAGAGCAATAGCCAAAGTTTCAACGTTAGATGTGCTCTGTTAACATAGATTTTTGTAGATATAAAATGCTCATTTTTATTTATTTGTGACACAATTAATTCCATTTTAATTTCCCGCAAATATATCTATTCATACGACACACAACACTAAAATGGTACCATGTTAGTCTTTATGTGTCGTATGAATAGATATCGTTGCGGTAAATTAAAATGGAATTAAATATGCAAACAAAAATTTAAACACGAACATTTTGTATCTACAAACATCTATGTTACCAGACCGACAAAAAAAAGAAAAGAAGATGAACCAACTAATTACAGGGCAATAACATTAACATCAAGTTTATTAAATCTCTATGAAATGATACTTTTAGACCGCTGTAAGAATAAAATACTTAATCAATTAAACAGACTGCAAGGGGGCTTCCAAGACCAACTGGGCTGCATAATGACGAGTTTCGCGCTCCGTGAATGTTCACACTACGCTCGAGAAAACTCTTCCTCAGCCTTTTTATGTTACCTGGACGCTCGACAAGCTTTCGACCGAGTTTGGCACGAGGGCCTATTCCACAAATTGCTAGCATTAAACAATGACCCATTAGCGCCATCGGTCGATAACAAAACGCTAGCAGCTTTCAGAGATATGTACCGTAACACAAAAAGTCGGGTACGCTACCAGGGATTGCACTCATGTGAACTTCCGGTACTCCAGGGTACTCGACAGGGCGGTAAGATCTCGCCGCTCTTGTACCTTGTGTACATTGATGGACTAATAAAGGAACTTATGAATAGTAAAAATGGTGTGTGCCTGTACGATCTAAATTTGTGTGCCCCGACAGTCGCCGACGATATGTTGCTTGTTTCTTTTTCAAAGCATGGACTTGACAATATGCTAAATATTTGTTACGAATATTCGAAGAAATGGAGATTCTTGTACAACCCTAGTAAATGCGCTGTTGTTGTTTTTAATGAGCAGGGACATAAGCACCAACATTCATTTAAACTGGGTCCTGACCCGATTCCTATCGCAGAAAAATACACGCATCTTGGTATTGTCTGCGACAGTGCGTTGGCAGCAAAGGGATCTATCCAGGAAGCAAGTGTTAAACTACGTGGGACATATTTCAACATATGTGGTACTGGTATTAGCAGCGAAAATGTAAGTGCAAAAACATTGATGACGATATATACGACAGCCGTCCTTCCGAAGGCAATGTACGGTTGTGAACTGTGGAATANTACACGCATCTTGGGATTGTCTGCGACAGTGCGCTGGCAACAAAGGGATCTATCCAGGAAGCAAGTGTAAAACTACGTGGGACATATTTCAACATATGTGGTACTGGTATTAGCAGAGAACATGTAAGTGCAAAAACATTGATGACGATATATACGACAGCCGTCCTTCCGAAGGCAATGTACGGTTGTGAACTCTGGAATAACTGTGCAGCAAGTGATGTAGCTCGATTAGAATCGGCACATAGATTCTGTATAAAACACATGCAGGGTTTGCACAAAAGTATTTCTACAGACTACTGTATGTGTATATCAAATGCCACCCCGATTGAAAAATACATGGACTGCTCGAAGTTAAAATTCTTAGGCCAGCTATGCCGATTATCGCCAAAGTACTTGGTGAAAGATGTATTTCATAACAGGTTGCTCAGATATATGAATCTGGAAAATCAAAGTGTAGGTTTTATGCCAGACGTGTACAGGCTCCTTGGAAAGTACGGTCTCCTTCAATTTCTCAATGAATACATCGAAACTGGACTATTCCCAACAAAGTTTACCTGGAAAACAATAATTGATAAAACAGTAAATCTGCAGGCGAAAATCGATGTGGCTCAGCGACTTTTGTGCTGTGACCAGTACAACGTTCTAGGAAACGTGATTAAACCAGGGAATTGCTCGCCACTGTGGGATATAGCCAGGGCAAATCCAAATCTTCTGACTGCCTGTCAAACAATTCTAAATAGTATCGGATTAGTGACGTCACGCCCATTCTCTCAAAAGTGTAGCCTGTGTAACCTTATTGTTGATAACATAACTGTACATTTGATGTGTTTCTGTACCACTAATGATGCACAGCGAAAGCGGCTGTGGGAACGTGTATTTAACCGCATCGGGATAATCCGATTTACAACATTAATGTCAATGAACGCCTTTGGGCAAACGGTATCGTTGCTGAAACTCAGCTCAGAAAATGAAAATGGGCGCTTCTCAAACTTTTCTATTACGATGGCTGCTTTTCAGCTTTTAAAAGTTAAAGTGTATTAAATAACGTATGTTCAAGTATTCTTTCGCACTGTTTATTGTTTATGTTATTTTATGGTGATACTGTGAATTGTCAAAATGTATATTGTTAATGTACCTACTCATTACTTCAATCTATTTTATGTTTTGCCATAAACAATGTATATGTCACTATAACATACAACGTGCTGTAAAACTGTATTTAATTCTGAATGCATGCTTGCTGTATATATGTACTGCTCTCCTTCCCTGGAGGAAATAAAAGTATATAAACATCTGGCTTTGAAATTTCGGCAATTGCCTTAAGGAACACTGATTCTTAATTGTTTAACTTTATTTTACGAAATATTGTACAGAATTTTGGCATTTCATGTTACTTATGTAGCTTGAAAAATAACCTGTTTTGTTTTTAAAGCCTTAAAGGCACGATGGTAGCTGTTAGATTTTGCTGGCAAAGACAAAGATCTCTGGTTTGGATCAATGCAAAAGTAAAAATAAAATATTCAACTTGTTTCTCTGAACAAGGGCCTTTACATTCTGGTCACTAGAAGAACCATGTCTTGTAGTCTAATCAAATTACAAGTATTCCCCATCAAAGGTTCAACTATCAGCAACAGAAACGGTTCCCATCAAATAAGTACCACTGATATATGAATATACGCCTAGTAAAAATCACACAAAATCACATGAGTGGAAATTCGATATTTTAGCTTTGAAACATGACCATCGTTGATTTTGTTTGGAAAATCTCTGATATAAGAGTTGCCCTTATTTTACTCAGTGAAATTGAGCAAGTCTTGTATACTGTTTTAATTTGATATGAGATCACCTCGAGCTGTAGCTTTGATGCAAAATGCAGCTAATTAGGTGTTTTTCTCGAACGTTTGGGCTGTTTCAGTGCTTTTTTAGGGGTCTATTTACCCCACCCACTTTTGTAACAGTGAAAAATATTTCAATAGTTTGAAATGAGTCTTCAATAATAATATGGTTTTGGGACAATTTCAGTATTAGATAAGAAGGGCCAACAAGAAAAATCACTATTGACTAAGATAAATGTACTAATATTTATTGTGTTGTAAAAATAATTAATTTATTGTGGCATTTCTATCAAAGCAACAATAAAAACGTGAACTATATAAATGTGTATCGTTTTAAACTAAATCATTTCATATTCAATTCAATCCGTTGCAATCCGTTGCTACAAAACCTTAACATCATATCACTTTAAATGAAAATTTACTATTGTTTTGATATTAAAAAGTAAAAAAACTTACATATGATATAAATACATATTTTATATAAATATTTATATATATATTACAGATATGTATACATATATAGCATATTTTACTTCTTTAGTATAACAATGGCAACTTTTTTATACATGAACTTTTTTGCACAAATAATAAAAACTATCATAAATCTATGAAGTGATAAACAATTGAAACACTTCTATTGTAAAAAAAACATATAAATTAAGGTTACCATGGTAACATTTATGCATGAATTACAGTACAAACAGAATGAAAGCGTCCTTAAGTCTGTAAACTGATAGAAGTTAACGTCGAATCAAATACTGAATCACTAATTCGTATTCACAAAGTACAAAAGCATATTAAAGTTTACACTTGGAGTAAAAATGGTGCATTTACTAGCTCTTCGTTTTATACTGTGTACAGCTGTAGCATGAATTTATCGTAATATGTATTATACTATTTTACTGTATATAAGTATGCATGCAAAGGAACAAACATATTTGTAGCCATCATTTCAAAGTGTTTTCTATTGGTGTTTTTGGAGAAACCAAACACAGAACAGGGCAACAGATGAGGTTCGTTTTATCGTTTTTACGATTTGGATTTGACTGAAAATGAATTGAAATTAAAAATCAATCGTACAGAAAACAATTATGAAAATGGAAAACGAATTGAAATTGATTCTTTGTCGTTTTAGTTGTCCAGTTTTCCGCCGTACCACGTTTTATTATAATTAGTGTATTGTTACCTTTAGTGCGGCCGTAATATTTTCGTTGGGCCGGTGTCAAAAAAAAGAGTTACTTCCGCTGAAATAAGTTCGGGAAAATGTTCTCTGCAAAACGCAACCGGGTTAGAAAACTTTCATAAATGGCGTGGGCGCCCAATATTTTAAAATTCTTAACGAGGCCCAAACCGTCGGGAAAAGACATTGTGAAGAATATAATATGATAATAGGTGCTACCTAATTTATGGGCAAAAGCTTATTTGATAACCACGTATCGTAATATTTTTTTTTTCTTTTTTTTTTCGTGTGTATAATTTTATNCTCTTGGCCTACCTTAAATTTATTCCAAACTACTATGTCATCAAAAAAATTAAATAATATATTAGGAATTTGTAAATACCTTAGAGAAGCTATGTTATATAGAAATAAAACCCTTACTGAACTATCTGTTCCTTATTCCAAAGTTTATCAATGTTTCGTTACATAAATACATTTTATATATGCTTGTATAAATTTGCTTGAATATTTATATGTAAACTTTTTGTGTGTGATGTTACTACTTAACCGTTCTGTTTGTCTTTGCCATATTTATGTTGTAAATGGCTAAAGGCATGTTTTTATTGCCGATTGCCAATAAACTTTGAACTTAGAACTTTGCTGTAATAGCCTGGGTGTTTTGCAATACTACTGAAATAGCATAGGTGCTTTAAAAAAATGTGGCTATTATAGACTAAGTGTTTTGCAATGCTGATGTAATAGCCTGGGTGTTTTGCAATGCTGATGTAATAGCCTGGGTGTGGTGTTTTGCAATGCTGTTGTAATAGCCTGGGTGTTTTGCAATGCTGCTGTAATAGCCTAGGTGTTTTGCAATGTTGCTGTAATAGCCTGGGTGTTTTGCAATACTACTGAAATAGCATAGGTGTTTAAAATAAATGTGGCTATTATAGACTAGGTGTTTTGCAATGCTGATGTAATAGCCTAGGTGTTTTGCAATGCTGATGTAATAGCCTGGGTGTTTTGCAATGCTGTTGTTATAGCCTGGGTGTTTTGCAATGCTGCTGTAATAGCCTAGGTGTTTTGCAATGCTGATGTAATAGCCTGGGTGTTTTGCAATACTACTGAAATGGCCTAGGTGTTTTTGCAATGCTGATGTAATAGCCAAGGTGTTTTGCAATGCTATTTTAATAGCCTAGGTGTTTTACAATGCTGTTGTAATAGCCTAAGTGTTTTGCAATTCTCTTGTAATAGTCTAGGTGTTTTGCAATGCTGCTGAAATAATCTAGGTGTTTTGCAATGCTGATGTAATGGCCTATGTGTTTTGCAATGCTGCTGTTCTGGCGTAGGTGTTTTGCAATGCTGATGTAATAGCCTAGGTGTTTTGCAATGCTCTTGTAATAGCCTAAATGTTTTGCAATGCTGCTGTTCTGGCGTAGGTGTTTTGCAATGCTGCTGAAATAGCCTAGGTGTTTTGCAATGCTGATATAATAGCATAGGTGTTTTGCAATTCTACTGAAATAGCATAGGTGTTTTGCAATGCTGATGTAATAGCCTAGGTGTTTTGCAATGCTGATGTAATAGCCTAGATGTTTAGCAATGCTGTTGTAATAGCATAGGTGATTTGCAATGCTGTTGTAATAGCCGAAGTGTTTTGCAATGCTCTTGTTATAGCCTAGGTATTTTGCAATGCTGCTGTTCTGGCGTAGGTGTTTTGCAATGCTGCTGAAATAGTCTGGGTGTTTTGCAATGCTGCTGTAATGTCCTAGGTGTTTTGCAATGCTGCTGTTTTGGCGTAGGTGTTTTGCAATGCTGATGTAATAGCCTAGGTGTTTTGCAATGCTGTTGTTATAGCTTAGGTGTTTTGCAATGCTGTTGTAAAAGCCTAAGTGTTTTGCAATGCTCTCGTAATAGCCTAGGTGTTTTGCAATACTACTGAAATAGCATAGGTGCTTTGAAATGCTACTGTAATAGCCTTGGTGTTTTGCAATGCTGCTGTAATAGCCTAGGGGTTTTGCAATGCTGCTGAAATAGCCTAGATGTTTTGCAATGCTGATGTAATAGCCTATGTGTTTTGCAATGCTGATGTAATAGCCTAGGTGTTTGCAATGTTGTTGTAATAGCCCTGGTGTTTTGCAATGCTGCTGTTCTGGCGTAGGTGTTTTGCAATGCTGCTGAAATAGTCTAGGTGTTTTGCAATGCTACATAAATAGTTTTGGTGTTTTGCAATGCTGCTGTTATAGTCTATGTGTTTTGCAACGCTGCTTGAATAGCATATGGTTTTGCAATGCTGCTTGAATAGCATAGGTGTTTTGCAATGCTTCTTAAATAGCATAGGTGTTTTGCAATGCTGCTAAAATAGCTAAGTTGTTTTGCAATGCTGCTGAAATCGTGTAGGTGTTTTACAATGCTGCTGAAATAGCGTAGGTGTTTTGCAATGCTGCTTAAATAGCATATGTGTTTTGCAATGCTGCTGAATTAGCCTAGGTGTTTTGCAATGCTGCTGAAATAGCGTAGGTGTTTTACAATGCTGCATAAATAGTCTTGGTGTTTTGCAATGCTGCTGAATTAGCCTAGGTGTTTTGCAATGCTGCTGAAATAGATTAGGTGTTTACAATGCTGCTGAAATAGCGTAGGTGTTTTTACAATGTTGCTGAAATAGCGTAGGTGTTTTGCAATGCGTTTTTTTTAAAGTATTTATTTTATTATTTCAACCATATAAACATAGAATTTGTCATTATTGATAACATTCAAATACATCTCATTAGAAATTATACAATGGTTTAATTGTAGGTAGGTCGATGCAATACCAATATATGAATATCATGCTTTTTAATAAAATAATACACACTCATTGTTTAAAAAGTTTTTGTTGATTCACCTCATGTGCCAAAGTAAATTGTTATTGATAGATTTTAGATAAATAT